>PVKA01017043.1:0-46613 GCA_004027165.1 Ctenomys sociabilis
TGAGAGCTGCTGGTACAGGTCTCCAGAAGGAATTCCCCTCTTCCAGAGTAACTTCAGCTGTGCATCAGAAACCTTCTCCGCTTACATTTCCGCCTTTTGCAAGTTATCTGAACCAGAGCCAATTAGGAGACACCCTCACAAGGGTCCTCAAATTAGAATTCTACACACTGTGATCCTCGTCCTCTACCATCCAACTCTGCCAAAAGAAGTAATTTGTCACTGGGGCCTCAGATGAAAGTGACTTTAAAACTGAGAGACTCAAAAACAAAGAAACAAACAAACAAAAAAAAAATGATTGAGAGACTCAGTAAAATTCAAGCTTCATAAGTGAATCCGAAGAAAAGTGTCCTTAGCTTACGGTGAATTCTGGAAATTCAGTGCTTTATAAACTATAAAAGAAGGTTAAGAGACAACTAAAATGTCAGTAGGGAAACCAGTCATCCAATTGTCTCTAAATGATACCAGCCAGGTATGGTGGCTCATGTCCATAATATCAGTACTGAGAGAGGTTGAAGATCACACGTTCGAGTTCTTCCTGGACAATTAAGTGAGACTCTATCTCAAATCAGTTCTTTAAAAAAATCTTTCTGGGGAGCAGGCCAAGAAAGTGGATTAAAGCACCTGCTTAGGCAGACGAAGGGGCCTGGAGTTCAATCCCCGGGCCTGCTGGGCCAGCCGGTCCCTGGGGTGTGCTGAGGCTGCAATTGAGACCGGGCGTGGTGGTACACGCCTCTAATCCCAGCATTTTGGAGGCTGTAAACAGGAGAATCACTATGAGTCTGATCTATGCAATGACACCCTATAAACCCTGTCCTGTCCTGAAATACAAAAAAAAAAACAAAACAAAAAAAACAACTTTTATTTATTTGTATAGGGTCTCCCTGAGCCCCTCTAGCACTGGGATTAGCAAGGTATGTGCCACCATGCCTCGTTTCAGTGGCAGGCACAGCATGCCCAGGTTCCAGGGCCAGCAGGACATGCAGTACCTGGGTCTTTGAGCTTGCCAGGCAGGTGCTTAGATTGCTGAGCTATCTCCCCAGCCTTCTGTGTAAAATAAAAAAGGCTGAGGACACAGCTCAGTGGAACCCAGAGAAGCCCTGGGTTGGATCCCTAGTATCACTAAAAAAATATGTTATTTATTTACATCTGAAACTACCTGGGGCTAGGAGATTAAAGGGAGGAGATGGGGCTGATCTCTGTTTCATGGTGCTGAGGTTTGGCATTCACAACTCAGAGGGCCCTCTCCAAAAAGAAAAGAAAAAACAAACTACAAATAAAAATTAGATTCAAGGCGAGTATTTATTGGAATGACAAAGGATATCACAACTTACAAAATTGTAAAAGTTGAGGAAAACCATAAACACCACAGTAACTTTTTAATAATATAACTGTCAAAACGGATACACTGCTAAGTGCTGCTACAGTTTTGGGGCACAGACTTTTTGACCCTTGATAGGAACAACAATTTTGAAGTTTTATTTCTATAAAGAAAATAGGAAGATAATTCAGTCCTTCTTTTACCATTGTTGACCAAAATGTATTTCCTAGCGATAGTCCAGAGAAGTAGATTTTACCTTCAACAGTGCTTATCATTATATATTTTTGAGACTATTGTGAAGTTTGTGAAAACTTTGGCCAAGTTTCTTTTGTATAGGAAGTGCAAGATTCTAGAGCATTTTAAGCTTTTCCTGACTTCTCAACTTTTTGACATTAGTTTACCAGTTTCTTCTTATTGTTATTATTTTTTTTGCGGTACCGGGGATTGAACTCAGGACTGTGCCCTTGCCAGGCAAGTGCTTTATTCTACTGAGCTATCTCCCCAGTCCCCATTTATTATTGATGTTTTTGTCATAGTGACATTAGGAGTTTTAGGTTATCTGTGGCAACATCAATATTTTGGAAATGTGTGAAATATATAATTGTGCCTAAGAAGGTGTTTATTACTATGAGTACTGCTACAGGTTTACACCCTACAAACACAGGAATTTAAAAATTCTATTTCATGTGGTTTCTTTGAAGAATAAGTGTACAATGCACATATATTTATGATTATGTCCACTGCATGTTATGGCTTTATGTCTCCCCCAAGGCCTCATGTGGTAGGTAATAGGTGGGGCTTTCCAGAGGTGGTTGGATCTAGGATGTGTGATGCTGGAATTAATTTAAGGATGTGATGCTGGAATGAATGGTTTGGTGTTAGGCGTAAGGGTTCCCCGCTCAGGGGAGCCTGGATAGAATAGGAAGAGAGAAAGACGGATGCTGCTGCCGCCTGCTGCTTGTTACTTCATTGCTGGCTGCCTTCTTCCTGCCATGAACTGTTTCTCCCCTGTGATGCCTCTCAGCCAAGCCAGCCTGCCTTGGAAACAGCTGACTATGGGCTGAAACCTCTACAAACTGTGAGCCAAAATAAGCCTTGGAGGTCAGGGAGATAGCTCAGCAGTTTAAGAGCCTGCCTGGCAAGTGCAAGGTCCTAAATTCAATCCCCAGTACTGCAATAAATAAATAGATAGATAAATAGATAAATAAACAAATAGATAAATAGATAAATAAATAAATAAACAAAACAACAAACTAAGTCTCTCTTCCATTAACTTTGTGTGTTGTGCATTGTGCTGCACCAATGAGAAAAGATATTAAGACACTGCATAATAAGTACATCTCTGATAAATGAGCGGTCTCATTTTGCTCAGGTATCAATCAGTAAGAGCTAAAATTTCCACTTATAATTTTATATGTGTGATAACTAATTTCTAAATCCACCTAGTTTAAGCCTTGGTTCTCTTCTCTCAGAACGCTGTGGGACACATTCCTGTCCCCCATAAGCTCTGGCTGTGTGCCTCATGTCCTGCTAGCCTGGGGTGGCGTAGTGCACAGCTCTCCTGAGGACCACTTCTGTACCAGGACAGCCAGCAGTAAGTTAGCTCTGCTCAGAGCCACAATATGAGATCCCACTAAACCCAAATAAATTAAATATATTCACAACTCAACTTCCTGAAGCAGATCCCCAAAACACTCATGACCAGTGCAAAGCCACAAGCTTGCTGAGCATGTGACAGATCTTCAGTTCAAGCCTCAGCTTACAGAAAATAAAAGCTAACACTCCTCCCAGGCTCTTGAGAAGGTCCATTCATGTAAGGGACCATTTCTGTTCTTCCTGCAGTACATATATTAAAAAGGATCCTTAAACTTAAGTTTCATTATCTTTATAGAAACTACTAAGTGGATTAAAAATCTCAGCTTTATCTTTTTCTTGGCTTAAGCACTGTCTGTAGACAGCATTACTTGTTTTGCTTCTAATTAGACAAATATTTATTGAATGCTGACTAGGTACTGGGCATGAGTGACAGCACTAAGCTCACCCTGCCCTGTGAGCTTACACTAAGAGATACACATTTGGGCGGGGGAGATAGCTCTGTGGTCTAAGCATCTGCCTGGAAAGTGCAAGGACCCAGTTTCGATTCTTGGTACTGCCATACTGACCCTGAGCAGAGCCAGCAGCTGAAACCGGGCACTGGGAAGGCTGAGATAGAAGGATCACTATGAGTCTGAGCTGTATAGTGAGACCCTGTACCAAATAAATAAATAAGAATATTAAGAAATATAAAAATATTTTTTTAAAAATGTATTTAGTATAGGGTCTCACTATACAGATTGGAATCATAGTGATCCTATTTTCAGCCTCCCAAGCACTGGGATTACAGTCGTGCACCACCACACCCAGTCTCAATTGCCATCTCAGCACACCCTGGGGACAGGGCCAGCACTGCACATCAGGGATCAAAGCCAAGTCCCTGTGTTACAATATAATTTTAAAAGACTGACATCAAATAAAGAGCTACCCATTAGATGGTCAGAGGAGGGTTTCTTTTTAGAATTACTCCTGTTAAGTGCAAAGCAAAGCAATTTGCCACCATGAGAGGGGAGGCCAGGAGTGCACGGAGCTGCCCACCAGGGGGAGACCCTCAGAAGAAGGTCTCCTCTGAGCTGGGTTCTCCTGGGGGTCAACATCCAGCTGCTGTACTTCACATCTGCTCCCACTTGCCTCTGGCTTGTTAGTCTTAGCACTGCTGTGTGTGAGAGGCCAGAACGCTCTGGCTGAGCAGGGCTTCTTTAGTTGGAGAACCCAGAACCTGACACCTTGTAAATGATACTCAGTGCTGGTCCAAGGAGGCTGAAGAAGCAGTCCAGCTACTTCTCACTCCAACTAAAAACTGGGAAATGTGAGTTCCCTCCAGGAGCATCCCTGGGATGGGGGAATCTCTCACTACACTGACCTTCTCTCCTGCTCTGACTGGAACTTTCTTTTTTTTTGCAGAACCGGGGATTGAACTCAGGCCCTTCTGCTTGCCAGGGAAGTACTTATTCCACTGAGCCATCTCTCCAGCCCCTTTTCTCCTGCTCTGTACAAAGCCAGCCTACTGACATACCTGGAATCCTTTCTCATCTAAACATCTGGAAGAAGTTGCCTACATTCATTTTCTCAACTTCTCATTTCCAATTTACTATCAATCCATAGAGGTCTAGTTTTTGTCACTCAAACTGTGGACCAAGTAGATTGAGTGCTCTCCCCTGCCTATGCCCTTTGCCTACTACTTTGCTGACCACTAGACTTCCTGTGCTAGTACCAGCATTCATGTGCTGAGGGCTTTCCCTGACAGCCAGGGTTTGCTTTGTTGCCCAAGCAGTGCACTAGAAATGCCAGTGAATCCTGCCCTCTGAGGGCAGTCCCCAGCCAGTGACCTGAAAGTTTGGCATAAAAATACCCCAGCTCCTTCAGCATTTGAGGGGGCAACGTGAAGCCAATGTTGACCACTGACTGCCAGCTCTCCCAATGCAATGATGCTTAGTCTGTGCACAGTGCTGCAGGCTTACCCCATCCTCTATGGGCTGCTCTCCTCCATTCACCCCCCCCTAACCCGAACACACACCTCAATGTTCTTTTATCTTTCAAACCAACTATTTCTGGTCTCAATCTGCTGCTAGAAAAACCCAAACCAAAGCATCAGATCATCAGTGACTTGTTTTGGTCCTGACTATCCAATCAATTAATAAATATGCATTGAGTTGCTACTAGGTAGTGGCAGCAGTGATTGCCTAATCTTACTTTGCCCTCGTTAATTTGTAATGGTGATCCTCTCTTCAGAAATTTCCCCACTCAGACCCAGGCTTCTTCACACGCACATGTCCCTTTTCACACGAGCAGCTTTCACTCCATGTCCCTTACACAGCGGTGTGGAGTTTTCAGCTCAGTTATTGCTTCTCCCACCCTATGTGCCCTTCATTGGAGATGTGAGCTATTAGCATGGAATCCTACTTGTTAAGGATTTTCAAGAATCTTTATCTAACTTTATGTTGTCTCATGAGTTTCAGATTTTGTTTTTTAAAACAAGGTCTCTGTAGTCCAGGCTGCATATGCACCATGTAGCCCAGGCTGGCCTCACACTCACTGTAACCCTTTTGCCTCAGCTTCCGGAGCACTACTGCTGATGCATTTTACTGGTTGTGTGGGGGTTGAGACAGGGTCCCACTATGTAATGCAGGCTGGCCTTGAACTTGCTTATGTAGCCCAGACTGGCCTCAAACTCACAGTGATCCTCCTGCCTCAGTCTCTAGAGTGCTGGGATTACAAGTGTGCACTACCATGCCCACCTTTTGTGTCCAGTCACCTATTGGGCATTTCTACCACAAATCTGCAGAGTCATCTCAAAGTCAATATATCCCAAGTTTATGGGGTTATTAGATGAGTTTTGTGAAAAGAAGTGAGACAGACATCTTGGTCAAGAGAGCAGTTAAGAGCAATCATTTTTTTGATTGGGATTGAACTCAAGGCCTCGCTAACAGACAAGTGCTTTACCACTGAGCTACATCCCTAACCCCAAGAGCTGGCAGCTTGAGTGATGGATCCAGAAGTCTAGGCCTCCTAGGATGGGAACCGATTCTGAGAGGAGGCTGAGAGGCTGGGAAGGAATGGATGCATGAAGGGCAGCACAGTGTTACTAAGAGCGGAGCACATCCTCGGGGCACTAGAAAGCAGTATGGGCCTCCGAGACATTCTTTCAGAAAGAACTAGGAATTTCCTTAAAAGCCCCAAAATAATCACCATGGGAAAAGCCAGAACTTTATTTAACTTCTCTACGCTTACTTTAAAGTTAGCATTATCTTTATTTTAAGTTACGCAAGGGAACATTGTCTTTTTTGGTTCTTAGAGAGCGAAGGGGCTAGGAGTTGGTGAAATTAAAGCGCTGCTGGAACGGCAGGGCAGAGCGGAGGTTGTTGTCCTCCCTGGCCTTGTCTATGTGGCTTCCTGGGCCAAGAGCACTTTCCACTGTAACACATACTAGCCTGTGGCTGCAGCACCCAGAGGCCTTTTGCTGGCTGGCTACTCTCAAATCGTCACATACTTATGCCAGTTGAGCATAAGCCACTGTGACTATCCCCAAGTCTACATGTTTCTATTATAGTAACTGCTGTATTTACAGTTTAATTAAATATGGTGTCTACCAATGGTGCAAAAGAGGACTGTTCCTCAGAACACTAAATACAATGCTTTGGGAAGATTTAATAAAGGTAGATGCTATTTTATAATGTCTAATTGGAGTAGGTGGGACACCGGGAAGCCAGTTAACATTTACTGAACATTTGCTATGTGTCAGACGCTAGACTGTGCTTTACATAAAATACCTATTTAACCCTCACAGTAAGCTTCAGTTGTGGGGTACACAGGAAATGGAAGTCTAAAGAAGCTAAGCAACTTGCCCACATTAGGAAATAGTGCAATCAGGATTTGAACCCCAATAATCTAGATGGAGAGCTGTGCTATTACATTATTATGTAGAAAACCTAAAAATAATACCAACAATGGTGTCTGTGCTAGGTTATTTCACAAGAGTGTTTAAGTTTCTTGTTCTATTTTAAAGATGATAAAGCTGAAATTCATAGATGATTATATTTAGTCAAGAATAAAAGGCCTCAGGGCTGGGGAGATGGCTCAGTAGAATAAGTGCTTGCCTGGCAAGTGCAAGGACCTGAGTTTAATCCCTGGTTCTGAAAAAAAAAAAAAAAAAAGAATAAAAGGCCCTGGTGCTCTACCCAAAGCTTAGTAAACAGTTATGCACTTACATGTTCAAAATTGGAATAAAATGTTGAGTACATATGCAGTACTTTTTATGATTTCCTACTTTCACTGTCTTTGACTAATCAATGTAGTAGCAATGCTAAGTAAGACTTCTCTACTTTAGAATTTAAAATTTCAGAGATGGAAGAGCCACGGATGAAGAGTCAGTTCTTTCCAAGATGTAATCTGAATAGAACACTCTCTTGCTTACAACTATCATTCTATGGTTAAGATTAAAATATGCTTCCCAAAAGGCTTGTATATTTAGAGATGGGGCTTTGGGAAGGTGATTGGATTGTGGGGGCTCTAAACTCATCATAGGATCGATCTATTGATGAGTCCATAGCTGAAGAAGCTGTTGAGAGGTGGGGCCCGGCTGAAGGAGGTGGGGACTGGAGGGCATCCTGGAGGGGCGGGTTCTTATCCCCAGCCCTTCCTCTGCTCTCCCGTCCTCCCCCAACCCGCTCCCTAGGAGACAGGCACTGCGCAGCCTTCTCCCACCATGCTCCTCCATTCTGGTGCTTCTGCCTTGAAGCCAGCAAACCATGCAATGAAACCTCTGAAACTATGACCCAAAATCAACACCTCCCCCTACTCTATATGCCAGGTATTTTGCCCCAGAAATGGAAAGCTGACTAACACACCACAGACTCCAAACCCACGCAGGAGGAAACCCAAGGTAGGATCCTGCCTACCTTTATAATCTGACTATGAAGGAACAAGTCCTGTTGGCCCTAATTCTGGTCATTTGACAATTATTTCAGGCCCATTTGTACTTCTGTAACTGCATTTGTCATTTTCATTGCCTGCTATTTTCTTTATGTTCTCCTTCAACTAGAGAAATTGTACTCATCATTTTTCTTCATTTATTCAGTAAATAGTTCTTGGTACCTGTTTGAATGAAGATTTTTACTGAATTTTGTCTTTATTGAATCTTATAACCTTACTAGAAAGTGCTATTAAACTATTATTCCAAAGCATTTAATAACAATATCAGTTATATGTTTGTTTTTGTGTTCCCTTGTTTAGTGTTTGATGGAGGAGGGGAACAGAGGAAGAAGAGAGGGGTGGGTACAAGTGGCTGTGGGAGCACATGCTCCCACAGGAAAAGAAAAATAATCAGGGAGATTGAGAAACTCACCATGATCTGAGATCTGAGGGGTAAATAGGCTTGCCTGGCCAAGGCAAGTTGCAGAGCAATGGGTAGTGAGAGTTGCTCTAGGTAGGGGTTGAAGGGCATCTGCAGCAGGCACCATGATGCTGAGTCTGCAGGAGCAGAGACATGCTTGAGAAACTTAAGAAGGCCAGTGTGGCAGGTACAGAGCATGTGCTCCAGTGTGGAGGAGATGGACAGGGAAGGAGGGTGAAGAGAGAGAGGAAAGGAGGAAGGGAGGGAGGAAGAGAAGGAAGGAAAGAGACAGAGAGAGAGAGAGAGAGAGAGAAGACAGAGAGAAAGACAGAGAAAGAGAGAGACACAGAGAGAGAGAGAGACAGAGAGAGACAGAGAGACAGAGACAGAGACAGAGAGACAGAGACAGAGATAGAGACAGATGGGCAAGAACCTAATTGCTTTATAGCCCATGCAAACACAACTTTGATCTCTATCACAAATGCAAAAAGAAGCTACAGTGAGACGTAAGCAATGGAATAACATTTTTAGGTATGTGATTTTTTTTGTGTGTGTCTTTTTGAGACAGGGTCTCACTATGCAGTTCAGGATGGCCTTAAGCTCACTTTGTAGCTCAAGCTGGTCTTGAACTCACAACGATCCTCCTGCCTCAGCCTCTCAAGTGCTGGGATTACAGGCATGCGCCACCACGCCCTGCTTAGGTATGTGATTTAAGTCTTTCCAGTTGCCACACACAGAACAGAATTGAAGTGTGGCAAGTGTCACTCCTTTCATAAGCTTTCCTTGATCTCAGGTGAAGTTAATGCCCTCTCCCAAATTTAGGAAGCTCCTCAAGAGCAAGGACTTGGTTTGTTTGTTTAGTATTATATCCCCAGAGTCTAAAATAGCCCCTTGAGTTTAGTAGGGTCCTAACAAATGTTCTTTATTTTGTAATTTCTCACACTATGTCGATAATTTTGTTATATAGTATTTCAACTCTATGGGCTTTCTGGTACTGTGAGAAGTGAATGAAATAGTTTTTGAGGGACTAAAGCCACAGTTAACACAATGTTAAAGTGGTGGACAAAATCCTTATCACCTGAAGGCCAGAGACATTTTTCCTACCACCAGATTTTTTTTTCTTTAGTCTGTAACATGTTTTATTTCCTCTATAATCTTATTCATTAAGTAATCTTACTCATATACTTCTATCATCTTACTCATGAATGTTGGGCCACTGATAACCAAATAATTCCACAAGTTCTGCATTGGAAACATACTCATTCTCCTCAAAGGGGCTAAAGCTACAAAACGCAAAAAGTCATCCTTGATCATCACTAGATTTCATGCTTATTCCAAAAAAGTGTGTTATATTGATATAATTATGTACAGTTTCTTGATTAGGTGATTATTTATCTCCATTGCCATACCCTCCTGACCCCAGACATTTAAATTAGTTTTTGGAGTTCTTTTATTCTCTCAATGTATTCGTTTTTCCTCCTTGTGTTTTCACAGTATCCAGTTCATGCATTTCCACTTCTAACAAACCTCCATTCTTGCAGCTTACTCAAATATCAAGAGCCTTACTTAATTAATCAAATATTTATTGAATGTCTACCACACA
Organism: Ctenomys sociabilis; assembly: GCA_004027165.1. NCBI lineage: Eukaryota > Metazoa > Chordata > Mammalia > Rodentia > Ctenomyidae > Ctenomys > Ctenomys sociabilis. The sequence continues at coordinate 9,847 of PVKA01017043.1, forward strand.
TTTTCCAACCCGCAAGTTTCTCTCTTCTTAGCACCACAAATTCTCAGAATGACAGCAAGACTCCTCCAATAATCTCATTGCCAGCTCTATCTCCAGGCTGGGTCCTTTTCCCAAACCTCATTTCTGACACACAATTCTTTTTTTTCTTTCTAAAGCTCACAACGGCTTCTCTCACTTCCCAGACTGAGGCTTGGAATGGGCTTTCCCCACACTCTCCTGCTTCAAGATTCCATGTTCTCTACAGACCACACTGACATTATAACATTTTATCAAGGTATTGCAAGTAGCACTTATTACTCCATTTTAAGAGACAATTTATTTTTATTTATTTTTCTCACCTTTTTTGGGCTCCTTCTTCAAACCTTTCTTTTTTTCTTCCTTTTTCTTCTATGACCGCCCCCGCCCCCTTGGGGTCTTGCTTGGGAAAACTTTTTAAAAATTATATTACAAAACCACTGATAAAAACAACAGGGTACTGGCAAAAAAAAAAACAGGCCTAAAGATCAGTGGAACACATTAAAGAGACAGAAAAAACTCCAAATACACTCAGTCACCTTATAGACAAAGGGCAAACACATTCACTAGAAGAAAAAAGTCTCTTTAATAAATGATGCTGAAAAAACCAGCTTTCCACATGCCAAAGATTAAAACTAGACCAATATCCATCACTAGGCACTAAACTAAAATTGAGATGGATCAAAGATCTAAACATAGTGACAGGGACACTAAATCTGCCAAAAAAGAGAATTGGTAGAATTTTTGAAGACATCGGAGTATGCAAAGGTTTCATGAACAAAACCTATATCACATGGGAAACTACAAAGAGTCAAAAACATAGATCTCATCTGCTTGAGAAGATTTTGCATAGTAAAAGACATTACCCAGGTCTGGGGAGATGGCTTTGCAGAATAAGTGCTTCCCTGGCAAGTGCAAGGGCCTGGTTCCACAAAAAAAAAAAAAAAAAAAAAAAAAAAAAAAAAAAAAAAAAAAAAAAAAAAAAAAAAAAAAAAAAAAAAAAAAAAAAAAAAAAAAAAAAAAAAAAAAAAAAAAAAAAAAAGACATTACCCAATAGAGTAAGAAGATAACTCATAGAGTAGGAAAAAAATTTAGCCAGTTGTCTGTCAGACAAAGGACTAATATCTGGAATATATACAGAAATAATCAGACCTCTGAATCCAAAAATGGGCAGCTGAAATGAAAACCAGTATTCTCACAGAAAGAATTATAAATGACAAGTAAATATATGAAAAAAATGTTCAGTATCACCGGTCACTCTATTGATGCAAATTAAAACAATGCTAAGATTCTATCTTACTCCAGAAAGAATTTCTATTATCAAGAAATCAACCAATAACAAATGGGGGAGTTGTGGAGGGAGAGAACCCCTTCTCCAGTCTTAGTAGGAGTTAAGACTGGTACAATCATTGTGCAAAACTAGGATTAGAGGCCCGACTTGAATCAGCTCTGCCCCTTTTTGTATCTTTCCAGAAGAATTAAGAGCATCATACCACAGCAATATATGAACACATTTATAGCAGCACATTTTGTAATAGCTAAATCTTGGAAACAGCTCAAATGCCCATCAACTAAGAAATGGATAAAAAGAAATGTTTTTAAAAAATAAAATGGAGTACTCCTCAGCTATAAAGAAGGAAAAATTGGAGATATTTCTAGGTGAATGGATGAACTTTGAGATCACATTCTTAAGTGAAATAAATCAGACACACATGTGGAAATACTACATTGTTTCTCTGGCGTGAACTGTCAATAAGGATTGGAATGTATAGCGGATACTGTGGAATAGGAAGAGCATGTTCAAAAGGAAGTAGAACTAGGGCAGGTTGGGGATGGGAAAGAAAAGAAAAAACATGATAAAAAGATGGGAAAGATGCAAACAAAGTTTTGTAAATAAGGAAGGGAAGAAGGGTTGAAGGGAGGGGAGAGGATGGGAAAAGAAAGAAGAATCAAAATGTATCACGTACAGGTACAAATTCCCTACAATTCCTATGATCATTGTATATATCTAAATTGTACCAATAAAGATAATCAAAAATTGAAAAATAATAAGTATTTTTAAAAATGGAAAACTTGAATATCAGTGTGCTCACAAACTTCTGGAAGTCCTATGCCCGAGGCAGTGTGGTATGCCTCTAAGGCACATCACAGTGAGGAGATGAAACTTACCTACTAAAACCAGTTATGACAACAGCAAGGGAAAAAACGATACAAATAGAAATCCCATAAGCAGAATGGTCAGAAAATATTATAAAGCAAAACATACACTTGCAATGTGAGCCAGCAGTTCCATTCCTAGCTTTTAACTCAAGAAAAACAAAAACATGTTTGCACAAAAATTACCAATGTTTATAACAATTTTATTCATAATCACCCTCAAATAACCCAAATATCCTTCAACTGGTGAATGCATAAGTAAACTCTGAAATATCCATACAGCAAAATATTACTTTGAAATAAAGACATAAACTACTAAAATAGAAATCAAGGGCTGGTGAGATAGCTCAGCAGGCTAAGCACCTGCGTAGGCAAGCGCAGGGACTGGTATTCGATCCCCAGCATCACATGCTGCGCTGGCCCTGCTCCTGGGTACACTGAGCTGGCCCCTGAGATCCGGGGTGGTAGCGCACGCCTATAATCCCCATGCTGAAAACAGGAGGATCATTATGAGTCCAAGCTGTATAGTGAGATCCTGTACCAAATACATTGAAACAAAGAAAAAGAAAAGAAATCAAGATGCCAAGAGCTAGCAGTAAGGTCAGAAGTTAACTACAAAGAGAAAGGAAGAAATTTTTGTGGGTCGCAGGACTCATCCCTGTCTTGATTGTGGTGGCTACATGATTGCATACATTTACCAAAACTCAGGCAATATACAGTACTATAATATGTAAATTATACCTCAATAAATTTAACTTAAAAAATTATACTTAGGGCTGGGGGTATAGCTAAGTGGCGCAGAGCTTGCCTAGCCTTAGGTTTGAATCTCATCATAGTAACAAAATGGCAGTAACAACAATAAAAAATGTCCACCAAAGTAACAGAAATAAGTTAATAAAGACAGAAACAAGCAACAGATTAGAATATTATCTTTTGGCAGGCATGGTGGCATGCACCTGCCAGCACTCAAGAAGCTGAGGCAAGTGGATTGTCTAGGCTTGAGCACAGCCTGGGCTACCTAGCGAGGATAAGGCCAACCCTGTCTCAAGAGACCAATAAAATAAAATATGGTCTATAAAATACATCAACAAATAACAGTAAAACAGATAAGCTTTTGGCAAACCCAAATGAGAATAAGAAAATGTATACAAAATCAAAATGAAAAGAGGATTTAATTTTGACTTAAAATTGTAAGTATAACTCTATACTTACAACATTAAAATATATACATATGAATTTCTAATTTATTTATATTGTAAATGTGAATTTACAAATTGACCCAAGGCTGAGTGAGGTGGTCCACATTATGGACCCAGCTATGCAGGAGGCTGAGATGGGAGGATCATTTGAGCCCAGAAGTTCAAGACTAGTGTGGGTAACATCATAAGACCTTGTTAAGACAAGACAAGACAAGACAAGACAAGACAAGACAAGACAAGACAAGACAAGACAAGACAAGACAAGACAAGACAAGGCAAGACTAGACAAGGCAAGACAAGACAAAATGACATATAAGAGATTAAAACCTGAATAGGCCAATAACCATAGGGGAAATGAAATGATAGGCCAAGACACATCATTTCTAAAACCATCAGTTCCAAATAACTTATAGGTAAGTTCTACCTTCAAGACATAAGTAATGTTTGTGTTATTTATATTAGTGCATAGAAAAATTGAAAAACGGACAATTCATTCTATCAGACCAGCAATTCCCTAAGTATGGGATAGGTTTACTTAGAGATTCCCAAAATTTTCTGGGGGTCCACAAGGCCAAAGTTACCTTAATAATGATACTAAGATGTTTTGATTTTTTTAAACTCTTATTCTTTTACAAGTGTATGGTGGAGTTTCTAGAAGTTAATAAAATGCCACATGATGATGCAATTGGTCTACAACTAAAGAAATATGTGTTTTAGAATTTTTCCATTTTAGATAAAATAGGTAAATCCCTAGAAGACATAAGTGTAGAAAAAATATTTTCTAAATAGAACCTCAATTGCACAAAAAAGAAGAGCAAGAATAAAAAATGAGATTTTATCTAAAGTTGAAGACCAGGGAGATGGCTCAGTGGAATAAACACTTCCCTGGTAAGCACAAAGGCCTGAGTTCAACCCCTGGTTCCGCCAAACAAAACAAAACAAAACAAAACATAAAGTTGAAAAGCTACTAAAAAGCTTCTGTAGAGCAAAAGATCCAGTCAGGGGAGTGAAGATACAACCTACAGAATGGAAAAAAAAATATTGCCAGGTACTTCTCACACAGACACTAATATCTAGAGTATATACAGAATTTTTAAAAATTAAACCAGCTAAGATCAAAGATTAGTCAAGAGAAATGAACAGACACCTCACAGAGGAAGAAATACGAATGACTAACAAATATATGAAAGAGGGCTGGCCAAATAGCTCAGCAGATGAAAGCACCTGAAAGCAGACGCAGGGCCTGGGGGTTTGATCCCTGGGCCTGCTGTGCCAACCCTGCCCCCAGGGCTCCCTGAGATGGCAATTGAGAGTGGGCATGGTCGTGCATGCCTGTAATCCCAGCACTTGGGAGGCTGTAAACAGGAGAATCACTACGAGTCTGATCTAGTAGTGAGACCCTGAACCCCTGTAGCCCCTTCCCCTCCCCCTTTCCCTAAGTTATATATTAGCATCTCTGGCCATTAGAGAAATGCAAATTAAAATAAGATTAAGATTCCACCTGCTCCAGAAAGAATGGCAAATACGAAGAAATCAAACAACAACAAATGCTGGTGAGGCTGTGGCAAAAAAGGAACCCTTTTTCATTGTTCTTTGGAATGAGACTAGTGTAATCATTAAGAAAATCAGTATGAAGATTTCTCAAAGAACTGAAATTAGAAATTCCATATGATTCAGTGACCTCCTTGCTAGTTTTTTTCCCAAAAAGCTTAAGACATCATCCTTCAGTGAAATGTGCAAAATCACCATTAAGGGGAGCCGGGGAGATGGCTCAGTGGAATAAGTACTTCCCTGGCAAGTGCAAGGGCCTAAGTTCAATCCCTGGTTCTGCCAAAAAAAAAACAAACCACAAAATCACCATTAATAGAAGCTCAGTTTGTAATAGCTAAATCCTGGAAATAGCCTGTATGCCCATTAACAGATGATTGGATAAAGAAAACATGGTAGCTATATATAAATTGGAATATTACTCTGTTATTAAGAAAAATAACAGATTTGAGACATCTGTAGGAAAATGGATATACCTGGAAAATATAATGCTTAGTGAAATAAACCAGACACATAAGCTTAATACAACCAAAGAAAATAATAAGGATGAATAGAAGGAGACAAGGAGATGGATCTCTTGCAAAAGAGAAGTGGTACAAGGGGAAAACAGCAATGGGTGAGGAGGAGGAGAAGGGAAAGCAAGTGGAATAAAGCTATGTCACATGCACAAACCCAATAAACTCAGTTAGGGTAAACATCATATCCCACAACAAGAGCTAAGACCAATAACATAAAACAAGAATGAAAAGTTGAGTAGAAGAACTGGAGGAGGAATTTTTTTTAAAAAAGAAAAAAGCTGTGGTATGTGACCACTCCTCAAGGTGATTGTAAACCGTGTGAACTGCAAACAAGTACTAATAAAGATATTTAAAAAGAGACCTGATAAGGCAGATGGTAAAATATAAAAATTTCTCAATTTTAGTTTGTTATTTATTTATAATTATGTGCAATACTAGAGGTCACACCAAGAGGTGTATTACCACTGAGCTATATCTTAGTTCTTTGTGATAGCTAACTCACATAAGCATAGTTCTTTGAGGATCCTGAACAATTTTTAAAAATGCAAATAGGTCCCATGAAAAAAAAATCTGACAATTGAAGTACTAAACCTATATTGGTCCAACATGAAAAACAGACAAAAACAGCGCCTATGATTTGAGCAGGAAGTTCTTGAGCTTGGAACGCAACACCACAAGGGGGCGATGTTGGGAGGTGGGCCTGATGGGAAGAGTTTGGGTCATGGAGCTGGCGCCCTCAAGAACGAAGTGATGTCTTTCTTATATGAGTTCTCACTTTTGGGAGACTGGATTAGTTAGCATGAGGGAGGATTGCTACTAAGCAAACACATCCCTTGCATTGCTCTCACCCACCCATACCTGTTTCTCTTTCACTTTCTTCCATAATTGAAGTAGCATGAGGCCCTCTGTACTTGGAGTTACTAGCGCCCTGCCTTTGGACTTCTTAGCCCCCAGAGCCATAAGTCAAAATAAACCTGCTTTCTTCATAAATTACCCAGTATTCCATCATACCATCAGAAAGTGAACACAGGTAATAGTACAATAAATATCAGTTTACTAAACAATATAGGAATTCAGTAATGGTTGCTGTGTAGCATGCTGTTATCTTAAATTAAGTTTTTTAGGTTACCAGATGTAAATGTGCAAAATTAGTTAAAAAATAAAAACAACAGCAAAATAAAGTTATAAGAAATTAAAAAGAAAAAAGAAACAAAGAAAAAAATTAAGCATTACTCCTTTCAAAAGACCAGCAGAAATCTGCAGTACATTTATCCAAATCATCCTGCATATATGTGTATATCTATCTATCTATCTATATCTATCTATCTATCTATCTATCTATCTATCTATCTATCTATCTATCTATATCTTTTCCCTTCTTTTTTTTGTCCTTTTCCTCATCCCAGTTTTTCCTTCCCATTGAACAAATTCTGCTATTTAAAAAATAAGAAAAGAATATAAATGTATGTAACTCAGATTTAATTGGTCTTTAGAGCAATTTTTGTGACTCAATAAAGTTTATCCAGAAATGTAAGAGATGATTTTATATTTGGAAATCTAGGAATATAACCCATTACATTAATAGATTAAAGAAGAACTGGGGATGGTGGTACATGCCTATAATCTCAGCACTTGGAAGACTAAGGCAGAAAGATCACAAGTTCAAGGCAAAATCCTGAGCAAAAAACAAACAAACAAGCCCCAAAAAGATTAAAAGAGAAAATTTCAGGTTGCTATAAAAAAAAAAAAACAAAACTGTAAAAAGGCATAAATTTTAAAATACTCCTTTTTTTTTTTTTCTGGGGATTGAATTTAGGCCCTTGTGCTTGCCAGGGAAGGAAGGGCTTATTCCACTGAGCCATCTGCCCAACCCCTACTGCTGCTTTTAAGAAGCAAATAAGCAAACAAATTTAAAAAATCAAAACAAAAATTTAAAAACTCAGTAATAAATAATAGGAAATTTCTTTGATTTGAAAAAAGCTTTCACAAATTCTATTAAAGTTAGGAAATAGAAGACAACTATTTTCATTGCTCTCACTGCAACTCTATGTCTGTGAAGGTTCTGGCTAGTGCAATAAAACAAGAAAAAAAATAGTATTATAAAGAGATGGGAACATCAGTACTTACAAATGATTTAATCTTCAATTTAGACAATCTAAAAGTTAACTGTAAAAACTTAAAGTTAATATTAGATTTTACTAAAGTGTTGATAAAAGATCAACAAAACCCCAATCCTTTATATTTATCAACTATAAGCAAATAGAAAAATGTAATGGAAAATGTCTCTCTGATAATAGCGAGCAAACTTTAAAATACATGTGACTAATCACCAGTGTGTCCAAGATTCATACAAAGAAACTGTAAACTTTGTTGAACGGTATTAAAAGAAGAAGAAAATGCTCCTGGATGAGACTCAAGTTAAACTATAAATTTAATAAAATGTGATAAAAATACTTAGGTTGTTTTATAGAACTGACAAATTTATCCTAAAACTCACCTGAAGAAATGTACAAAATAAGTCTAGAAAATTATGAGATAAGGTGTGATTTAAAAAAGTAAAAAAGAGCCGGGCGTGGTGGCGCAGGCCTGTAATCCCAGCACTTGGGAGGCTGAGGCAGGAGGATTGTTGTGAGTTCCAGACCAGCCTGAGCTACAAAGTGAGCTTAAGACCAGCCTGGACTGCATAGTGAGACCCTGTCTCAAAAGGACAATAAATAAATAAATAAATAAATAAATAAATAAATAAATAAATAAATAAAGGTCTGGGGAGATAGCTCAGAAATCTAAGTGCCTACCTGGCAAGTCCAAGGACTCAGGTTCTATCCTTGGTACTGAATATCATGCTAGCCCCACATGGAGCCAGCCATTGCAATCCGACATTGTGGCCCACGCCTATAATCCCAGCACTGGGGAGGATGAGACAGGAGGAGCAATACGAGTCTGAGTTGGGTAGCAAGACCCTGTACCAAATAAATTGAAAATAAAAAAAAGGTAGAATAAACCAGGTGTGGTGGCGCACCCCTCTAATTCCAGGTGGCTGGGGTAGGATGCTCACAGGCTTGAGTGCAGCCTGGGCAACTTAGCAATTTAGTGAGCCCCTGTCTCAAAATAAATAAAAATGGGCTGAGGATGTCGCTTAGTGTGAACAGTCCTCAATTTCCAGTATGGAGAAAAAAAAAAAGAGTAGAAAGCACATATTTTGTCCTCCTAAGAAATAAAAATATCTTTTATTGAAACTGTAGTATTTGCATAAAAATAAAATTGAGAATTGAGTCCAGAAATAGACCCATGTACAACCTGGCATTTCAAATCAACAGGAGAAGGTTGGACTACTTAATTGTATTGAAAAAGCTGGAAATTCTCTTAGAAAAAAGTTATAAGCTTAATTTACACTATGCATTTTAGTAGTATCAAAGATCAATCTTTGAAACTAAAACTATCAAAGGATTAAAAGAGAAAAATTAAGTATTTAAGGTCTGGGTTTCCTGAGCAAAATATGATCTTTAGAAGTCATAGTAGATGAATGACAGACTTGTTATACAGGAATTAATATCTGGACCATGCAAGATAATGTAAATAAAGACAAACAGTAGGCCCAGAAAAGATATTTGCAACACATATAACAGAGAAAGAATTAATTTCATAACATAATAGAGGGAGCCTTTAAACCAAAAGAAAAAGACAAATGGATAGGGAAATAAGCAAATAATACAAACAGATAGTTCACATAAGAAACACAAATGATAAATAAATATGTGGAAGCAATCTCAATTTCGCTAGTAGCCATAGAAACGTAATGCCTATAAAGAACAATACTGGGGCCGGGGAGATGGCTCAGTGGAATAAGCGCCTCCCTGGCAAGCGCAAGAGCCTGAGTTCAATCCCCAATTCTGCCAAAATAAAAAAAAAAAGAATAGTACAGCACATTTTTATGCATTATATTTGCAAAAATTAGAGGATTGATAATACCTAGTGTTGATGAGGTAAATAATGATCATTTTTGCTACCTAAGTTAATATTATTATTTTTATTTATTTATTTATTTTTGCGGAGCTGGGGATTGAACTCAAGCCCTTGTGTTTGCCACGCAAGTGCTTATTCAACTGAGCTATTTCCCTGTCCCCCTTATTTAGGGTTTTTTTTTTTTTTTTTTGTCTTTTTGAGACAGGGTCTCCCTATGCAGTTCAGGCTGGCCTTAAGCTCACTTTGTAGCTCAGGCTGGTCTCGAACTCATAACAATCCTCCTGCCTCAGCCTCCTGAGTGCTAGGATTACAGGCATGCGCCACCACGCCCGGCTCCTTATTTAGGTTTTGGATGGAACTAAAAATGTGTGGTCTTTTTGAAGGCTAATTTTTTTTCTCTTTGTGTGTGTGTGTGTGTGTTTTAGAGAATGGTCCAAAAGCTTCAGGGTCTCACTACTAGATTAGACTCATAGTGATCTACCTGTTTACAGCCTCTCAAGAGCTGGGATTACAGGCATGCACCACCACACCCAGTCTCAATTGCCACCTTAGCATGCCCTGGGGGTGGGGCCAGTATGGCAGGCAAGGGCATTGAACCCTGGCCTCCTACACCTGCTTGCAGGCACTTTAATCCACTGAGTTATTTGGCCGGCCCTTGTGTGTGTGTGTGTGTGTGTGTGTGTGTGTGTGTGTGTGTTGCAGTTCAGGCTGGCTTTGAACTCACTTGGTAGCTCAAGATGGCCTCAAACTTTCAGCAGTCCTCTGAGGTCAGCCTTCCAAGTGCTGGGATTACAGATGTGCACCATCATGCCCAGCTTGAAGGCTAATTTAGAACAGTCTAACAAAACTCTTTCTCATACCTATTAATCCAGTACTTTTACTTCTGGAAACTTACATAAAGAAATATTGCATGTATCAATACAAAGATATGCATAAAATGTTGCTGTAGCAATCGTGACAAAGAGGAAGTGAATTACTAGCGTTCTGACAGGGAAATAAGTAAAGTATAATAGCTCCAGAATACAGAATAACATTTAGGAGTTAAAGAGAATAAGTTAATTATTATGTATTTATGTGGGAAAATTCAAGATGTATGTTTATGATATAAAGCTATTTGTATGAAAAAAAATTTTAGAAATGTAAATACACATAGGTACACATATATAAAGAGAAAAATGTTTTGAAGAGCACTTACTAAAGAGTAAACAAGTATTTACTTTTGTGAAGAGAAGGCAGAGCGAAAGAGTCTCTCTCTCTTGGGGCTGGGGATATGGCTCAGTGGAATAAGTGGTTCCTTGGCAAGCACAAGGGCATGAGTTCAATCCCTGGTCCCGCAAGAAAAGAAAAAAGGAGTCTCTCTTTCTCTTTCTTTCTTTCTGATGGTTAACTGAGTACATTCTACATGCCAGGCAACTGTTCTACCACTGAGCTACATCTCCAGGCTTTCTTTGAGCCCAGGCTTCACTGTGTTGCCCGCGGCTGGCCTTCAGTTGGTGATCCCTTTCAGCCTCCCGAGTAGCTGAGTACCCACCATATCTGACTGAGACATTTTATTTTTGAAATTAGTTTTTTTACAGTGAGCATATATTTGTGTTTAACCCATAAAAAGAAATTAAAAACTTCCACAATATCTACAGGGAAGGCTGATGCAGGCTTGAGCATAGGCCATTGATTTTAAAAAGAGGAAGGTGGTCTGTTCTAGGATCTCGTGTGCACCTTGGGTTTCCACTGTGTGGATCACTGAGGGCTCCAGCTCTGCGCATGCCTGCTCCTGCAGACACACAGACTGACTATTAAGTATGCATCTCTGTGTCTTCAGTGCCTACTAATGTGCTTGGCATTCAGTAGATGCTGCGGAACCGTATGCTGACGGCATCGTAATCTGAATGATAATAAGAAGGTAGAATATAGTTTTTGGTACCTAATTAAATGAGATGGGGTGAAGGAGAGGACTAGAGCAGATAGTGACGTCATTGCAAAATAAGGAAAACAATCTTTGGAGGAAATTATCAGTGAGAACAGCTAACAATTCATACTACTATGTACAGGTACTGTACTGAATGTTTTGAATGCTGTATATGACTTCAAGATAGTGCTAAAGACCTTCTTCTCTCTCTCTCACACACACACACAACACATACAACACACAAACAGACAGTTGAGAAAATTTTTTCCTCATTCCACTAAACATGGGAGTCACACTGTTATTCCAGGCCCCATGCTCTTGACTTTGAGGTTATACTCTCTCTCAGAGGACCATTTATAAAATGTATTTTAATATGTTGATCTGAGGTTCTGACAGGAGATTCACGGAGATGTAGCTGAATGTCATGAGTCTGCAGCCTCTGCGGGTGGTCAGAGGTGTGGATGTGGATGGGAAGCCCAGAATCACCCAGCCAAGAGATACAGAAGCTGCACATGTGCTACAGCGAATGCTCCCTTCACACCTGTGTAATTCATATGTAGGGTGCTTACTATGTGAAGCACTATGATCTGGCATTTTGGATTTTTTTCAAAGTCTAATGTTTCCAATTATATTATAAACATCTTGAAGACAAGGACAAAATGCTTTCTTTGTATTTTTGTTCTTTTTTTTAATTTTTATTTTTTTGCAGTACTGGGGATTGAACTCGGGACCTTGTACTTATTCTATCTCCCCAGCCCTGTATTCTCCTTGGTATTGGGATCAAAACACATTTGTTGATTGAATGCCTGAAGAAACATTAGAAGATGAAAAGAAATGCACAAAGACAAGCCTGAGTCTTAAGAAACCAACTGCAGACTGAATATTCATTTCTTTTTCTGTCTAAAAGTGTACAAAAGCAGCCAGGTTTGACACCAAATAAAAGATTTTTCATCATTGTCATCAAGGTTAATTGTAGGTATCAGAAAGTTGTAGTTCAGAGCAGCAAACTGGCTGCCAGAAGGCCTAGACCAGCTGGTATTTCCCTTAACAAATTTATCAAAGTCCAGAGTCTGGCCTTCAGCCTGCTGGCCCAGAAACTAATCCTGTCACAGCTGAGCCCCGGGAGCCTCATGTATGCTCACTAAGTCATAAGGAGCTGACGTACACATCTAGCAGGTCAGTTTACTGATAAACATACAAAAAAGGAATGCAGCTATCAGGGAGATCATATGTCCACATCCACCTCCTTCTCCCTGTAGCCAAGAGGTGTGCAAAGCCCAATTACTAGAAGACTGTATGATAAGCCCAGGATGAAGGCTCAAGCAGCCATGAGAGTACTGTCAGAATATTGAACAACACATGCTCTGCTAACCCGTGGCATGGGCAGTGTGAGACGGGCAGAGCAGCAGTTGTGGAACCAGATAGATCTGGACACACACAGGGCTCTTCACATCCCAGCAGAGGAGCTGTGGGCAAGTCACTCAGCCTCTCCAAGTTCTAGTATTTAAAAGGTGAATGATGCAAAAAGATCTGTCTCCCTAAGTGGGAAGGGGAGCAAGAGATCAAAGGAGGAGGGGGTGGGGAGGGAGGGGACATAAAAGAAATGAAGAGGTGATATGGATGTGGCCCAACTAATTCCCCATTATGAGTGTAATCATTATGTACTGCCAGCATGTAATAAAAAAGTTTAAAAATTTAAAAAGGTGAATGATGTGCTTTAGCATATATATTAAAATTGGGGCGGGTGAGATGGCTCAGTGGACTAAGCGCCTGCTTAGGGTTTGATCCCTGGCACCACAGGTTGCACTGGCCCCGCCCCTGGGCATGCTGAGCTGTCCACTGAGTCTGGGTGTGGTGGCACATGCCTTTAATCCCAGCACTAGGAGGGTCACTACAATTCTGAGCTGTGTAGTGAGACTCTGTACAAAATACATTAAAAAAAATTGGAACAATTCAGAGAAGATTAGCATGGCCTCCGGGCAAGGACGACTCTCAGAAAGGTGAATGATGGTGCTTACTTCATAGGCTCAGTGCAAGGCTTAAAAGAGGTAACACAGTTTGAGCTAAACCAGTCCCTGTCAATGACAGGCACTGAATCAGTGGCAGCTACACAGCCATCTCCACATCAGGGACACACCTGTTAAGGGTCCAGATGAGCCTTTCAGAATACACTTTGCATCAAGCAGAACTGGGCAACCAAGGATGAAAACAAAGGGCGGGTCATGCTGCTGAACGATGTACAACACAGATATAGGCTGCTTAAAATAGGGCGGCAGCAGGACGGGGGCAGAGATAAGTATAGGGATTTGAGAGATATTTAGGAGGGAGAGGTATTTTATGCTAAATGCTTTCCACAAGTATTTATAGTCCTCACAGCAATTTGTAAAGTAGACAACCCCTTTGCAGATGAAAGCCAGATGCACTGAGCAACTACTCCCGGATCACAGAGCCACAACTGAGCTGTATACAAATCACAAGTGGAGTGACCCCAAAGCCTCTCTTCTTTCCACAGAATACATGAATGTGCATATCTTGGTTCTCAGCCAAGTTGTCAATTATGGGGAATTTAGTAATTTATTGCCACTAACAAACTACTGAAGTTTAAAGAAATGTTTTGCTTTAAGTTGGCGCAGATCGAAGCCATCGCTATAATAAGCAGTCACTACCACACACTGTAACAGGATCTGCTTCCTTGAGGAGCAGAAGAAGGGGTGGGGGTGGGGCTTGCACACCAGAAGGCACAGAAATCACACATCGCTGTGCTTTTTTTTTTTTTTTGGAGACAGGGTATTGCTCTGTAGCTCAGGCTGGCCTTGAGCTCACAATGATCCTCCTGCTTCAGCCTCCTGAGTGCTGGGATTACAGGCGTGCACTACCACACCAGCTGCTGTGTACGCCATGCAGGAGAGCTTCATCCACTTCGCATTTCTGAAACGTTTGAACAGTGGTTGCTCCAGTGAATTCGTGCTCTTTCTGAGCAATAAAAGTGTTAGCTGGGCCACTTATAAGATTCGCTGTGACAGTGAAAAGCTCATGGCCCTGTCACTGAAAAGAATGAACTTCTGGTCCTGTCTTCCTTGGACTGCTGTTTGCCACTCTTACTTACTCATAAGTATCCCTCACAAAAACTTAACATTTTATAGACAAAAGACAATATCATATGAGACTTAACTTGCTTTTCCAGACAAGTTAGGATCTTTCCACTTTTGCCTTGACATCTTATTATTTTTTAGTTTGCTCTTCTAAAACTTTGTTTTTAATTAGTTTGATTTGAAGTTTCACTTTCATGAGACGGATATAAGTCAGTGCTGTTTCTCTTCAAACATAACATTTAATTCCTTGCTATTCCTACTCCAAATATTGCTTTAAAGCAATTGTTGCTTTAATAAGTTATTAGTTCATTAGACATAGTTACTCCATTTCACCCAAGGGCTAGGCAGGCTCCTCCAGGGCTTTGTAGTCTGAAAGGGAAATTAGCATGTTCTCAGTACCAGTATTGTCACTAGTAATGATTTCTCCTATGTACCATGGCCTTCTATGTGCCAGATGCCATCCAGGCCATGTGAAAAAAAAATGATTAAAACTTTCCTTACTGTCCAGAGCTTCCTGACATAGAAGGACCGACGTACAGTCTAATGTAAAAAGCAGACATAGTAACACAAAATGTAACATAGTAAACAAGTGCCTTTCTAGAAATAATAACTGGTATTTTCCCCTGATACTGGAGACTGAATCCAAGGCTTCACACATGCTAGACAAGCACTCTATTAGTTAGTTAGTTACACACACACACACACACACACACACACACACACCCCTAAGCCAATAGTAGTGTATTTGGTGCAAAGCAAAAGATGGAGAGTTAATAAGAGGTGAGGAAAAAAGAGATGAGAAAGGAAGTTTTGGAGTGAGTATAGTGGCATATGTCTATAATACTAGCACTCAGGAGGCTGAGGCAGGAGGGTTGCCTTGAGTTCAAGGTCAGCCCTGGCTGTATAGTGAGTTCAAAGTCAACCTGAACTACGTAGAGAGATCCTCTCTCAAAAAAAAAAAAAAAAGAAAGGAAAGAAAGAAAAAAAAAGGAAGAAAGGAAAGGAAAAAAGAAAAAAGCAGAAAAGACAGTTTTGGAAGACTTTAGAGAGGAGGTGAACTTTGTGTGGCAATGCAAGTGGTGAGTAGGAATACTCCAAATTAAGGGCAAAGGGAAGAGAAGGATAATCCTGGCAAAGGCAGGTATGAAAGAGTTTCATGTGTTTAAGGAGCTGCAAACAGAGTTGAGGTTTACAGTATCAGACTGGGGAGGGCATTCAGCAGGAATGAGGAGTATCAAGCAGAGCAGATGACGGATGGCTTGCATGCTGCGTGGTCTGGGCGGCAGTGGGTGTCATGAAAGGGTGTGGGGCATAGAAACAACAAGAATTGTGTTTGTCTTAGAAATAGACTCATGTAGCTATGAAGAAGACAGCACGAAAGAGTTTGAGACCAGAGATATGGAGGTCAGTTAGAATATACAGTGTAGGATGTATTTATAAGAGAAGTTCATAAGGTGCAATTTTCCAAGTAAAGAACATCATAAGATATTCAATATTGTAAGGAAATCAGGAAAGAGACAATCCAATAGAAAAATGAGCAAAACCTTGAATAGGCGCTTTACAAAAAAGAAAATTTATATGACCAATAAATACTGTATGAAAAGGTATTCTACCTTACTAGTGGTTAGGGAAATGCAGATGAAAACTAAGCTGAGAAATCATTATACACTTACCGAGCTGGCAACAGTTAGCAAGTCTGACAATGTCAAGTATTGGTGAGAACGTGGAGCAATAAAAATTCTCAGACACTGAGAAGTAGAACCTATGGGCAGAGCCCCTGTAGAATATAGCTGGACGCTAGCCAGAAAAGTTGAAGAAGCCCTTACCCTGGGCCCAGCCAGAAAGAAATTTACATTATATATGAACATGTATGTAAAATGTTTAGAGCAGCATTATTCAAAATAACTACAACTTGGGTATGATCCAAATGTGTATCGTCTTAGCATGGATACAGAAATAAGGGTATATTAACAACAACTACTACACAGTAAGAAAAGTGAACGGACTCTAGTTACATACAATGACATGATATGGATGAATCCAACAAACTTAATGATCAACAGAAGAAATGAAATTCACATGGGATGTAAAACACCATTTCCAGGCAGGGGAGATAGCTCAATGGCATCAGTGTTTGCCTGGCAAGCACAAGGTCCTGAGTCGATCCTCAGTATGGGAAACTAAACAAAACAAACAAACAAACAAAACATCATTTCCCTAGTATAAATGCCTAAAAATGTTGAACTAAATTATATTATTTAGAAATGCATACAAAGGTAAAAAATTATAAATAATCACACAGAGATCAAAATAGCAATTGCACAAGGGAGGTAATCACTTAGGAAGGATGCGCTGTGATCACGGAGATGCGTACGGGGGGTTAAGAGGGTGCTGAGAAGGTTCTAGTTTTTAAAGCAGGGTGCAGTTTCATTAATATTCACTGGAAAATTAATTGGCTTTCTGAAACTGTATACGTTTTCAAAACAGCACATTAACAATGGGTGTTATATTACATGTTTTTATCATTAAATCTGTTACTCAAATTAACAGATATGGGTAGGCAAGATTGGACAAATAACTGAACATTAACACTTGCTTTCAGCAAGCTTCATTTTTTTCTTGTCCTTTTTACTTTTTATTTTTAATTTATTTTAAAGAGAGTATATGTATTGTGGATTATTACTGTTACTGCCTTTGCTTTTGCTAGTTTTTTTAATACTTTAAATAAAACAAAATAAAATAATTAGCATTGTGCTAAAAAAATTACATTTCTTTTTTTTCTTTTCTTTTTTTTTTTTTTTTTGTCTTTTTGAGACAGGGTCTCACTATGCAGTTCAGGCTGGCCTTAAGCTCACTTTGTAGCTCAGGCTGGTCTGGAACTCACAACAATCCTCCTGCCTCAGCCTCCCGAGTGCTGGGATTACAGGCATGCACCACCACGCCCGGCCCAAAAATTACATTTCTTGCCCCTCTGAAATACTATGTATATGTATCTTGTGGACCTTTCTGTATATATATTTTATAGTGTAAAAGAAAAAAATAATACACTTTAAAAAATACATTAGCAGTTTTATACTAGCTTATAAAACTAGTTTTGTTGAAAATTTGAAAAAAGAAATTAGCCAGGCATAGTAGCATATGCTTGTAATGTCAGCACTTGGGAGACTGAGGCAGGAGAACTGCCACAAATTTGAGTCCATCCTGGACTACATAGTGAGTTCAAGGCTAGTCTGAACTACATGACAAGACCTTGTCTTAAAAAAAAAGAAAAAAAAAATCACAAAAGGCTTCACCTAGGAGATACACATGAATCACAACACAGAGTATTGTTTCGAATTTGCCTATCCTGTAGGAAGAAGGGAACTTTATGGCAGGAGAATACCCTGCCCAAATTCACAGAAGTGTGAGAGAATCAACCATAATCAGAGGGAGGGTGGCAATTAATTTAGCATGAGAAACAGAATTAAAAGAAGAAAAAGGGGGAAAGATCCTGGAAAAGGAGGCTGGAAAGGCTTGGATTTTTATGATAAGAATGAAGAATATTAGACAGGAGAGTGACACAAACACATTTATATTCTGAAAAACCCTTTTTGACAGCTTATGGAAACACATACTGTATGGGAGGAGAGACAGTACTGAAGCTAAATTTGGAACAGATGGTAGTACTTACTAGGCAGAATTGTTAGGCCATAGAAATTGATCAGATATGAGGTGAAGTAATGGAAGACTACTGAACTTCTAGTTTGAATAACTGTTAGCATAATAAATCAAAATACATAATATCAGAGGAAGCTAGATGTGGTGGTGCACGCCTGTAATCCCAGAACTCTGTTGGCTGAGACAGGAGGGTCTCTGAGAGTTCTAGAGCAGTCTGGGCTACAAAGTGAGCTCAGCAAGGTCAGTGAAGACTCAGGACATAGGAGAACCTCTATTGTAACATCATGTAACTCAGTTGTGTTTCAAATTTTTTGATCAAAGAGATTATGGGGCCCCAGAGGAATGTGATCAATGATGTAGAGTGTGCTTAAGGAGAGTCACATGGAAAGAAAACATCCTCTCAGGCTTTCACAGAGAGCAAATTGGTCAAGCAATGGCTGTGACTCATCCACATGGCTGACAAAGGATCTACAAACTGTGGTACAGGGTTTCAGGATAAATCCTGAGGGGATTTGCCTGACCTTGTCAGATAAAAAAGTTACATTTCTTGTTATATAGGTTTTGTTTTATCTTGGTCTTAACCATCTAGCAGAAAAGTATAAAAATAAAGTATAAAAAGTAAAGCCATATTAATATGCTGAGCCATAAAAGGCTCAAGTCAACAACTTCTGACATTGCCAGTCTTATGGAAAACCCACTACTATTATGGACTACTGGACTATATTAGAATATTTTGCTGAATTCATGCATCTGCAATATTTAAATGGCAATGGAATACCCTTCTCTGACAAAACTAAACAAAAAAGGGGATAGAAATGAATATACAGTTACATACTCATAATTCAATGAATAGAAAGATTTGTTCTAATAGTGTTTATGGACAGGATATCATGTTTGCATCTTATACAATGAATAACCACTAAGAGAACAATATGCAATGTATTAATTATTGAAACTGTCCTACTAATTGGTTTTTGAAACTGTCTCATTGCTATTTGTTTCTCAATAAAATTATTTAAAAAAGAAAACAACAACAATAAAAAAAACCAAAGTGAACTCAGGGCCAACCTGAAGTGCCCCATGAAACCTGTCTCAAGAAAACAAACAAACAAACAAACAAGCCAGAGGAGAGGTAGGTTCAGCGGTAGGAGCTGGTAAGTCCAGGCTTTCTCCTGCTGAGTTGGAAGCACCTTCAGGCTACTCAGGAGGAAATGTCTACGGGGAGCTAGGTACAGTGTACATGTGTGAAGCTCAGCAGAACACACATTTGGTCTGGGTCCTTCTTTTCTAAATAAAGATAGCAAAATGGTTGTATGATTCAAGGTGGTTTGGACTACTTCCAACTTGAAATGTCTCCCTTTCACTCAGTGGGTGGGTAGAGTGAGAGATACTTGGCTCTCTGGGCGTGGGCCCAGTTCTTGGTGACATGGGCAAACACCAATAGGTTCTGAATCATTGGTAATTATGGGCCCTGCTAGGGTGCCTCCCTCCGGAAAATAGTGAAGAACATTGAAATCAGCCAGCACACCAAGTACACCTGTTCCTTCTGTGGCAAGACCAATATGAAGAGATGGCTGTGGGGCCCAGGCACAGTGATTACTGCATGAAAACAGTGGCTGCTGTGGCCGGGACCCACAGTACCGCCTCTGGCCTCAGAGTCAAGTCTGCCTAGAACGGAAGACCACTGAGGGAACTGAAAGACCAACAGATGCCCTATGATTTGGACACCCAGAACCTATGGTGAGTGGGTTAATTATTGTAACAACAAGAAAAATAAAAAAGATATACTTGGGTATGAGAATAAAAGAGAAAATAGGAAAATTTCTAGCTTTTTAGCTAGAGCAAAAGCGTGAATGGTGGTGCCATTGGCTGAAATAGAAGAACCTATGAAGAAGCAAAAATTTTTTGTTCTGTTTGTTTCAAAAGAAAAAAATAAAGTGTTTCCCTGGTAAAAATACTATTAATACTTTTGAAATATTTAGAACAACTTTATGGCTTGTAAATACATAGAACAAATATTTTTTTAAAAAAGAAATTGACTAGATATTATTTCTTTTTAATTTCAAAATATAAAGAACAGAGTGAAGGCAAACATTGCAAGTTTAAAAAAGAAAATGATCCAGAGCCCTCTTTTGTGCTCTTTTGCATACATTCTTTGCAGGACATTCTTCAGACTTCAAACCAGAGCCTCCACATAGGTACTACTGCATACCTCTGTAGGATCTAGAGGACAAGGGTATTTCTGGAATCACAACTTGGGGTTCCACTGGTGAAAAGACAGTATGCCAAGGACTCCCTGAAAGCGTTATGGGTTGCTACTCACTTTCCTTAGGATTATTCTTTGTTATTTCCTGCACTTATTCAACAGAGCCACAGAATTCCATATATTAAATTTCTCTTTCTTCACAGTTGTTATGGGTTGTACCTAGATGTCTCTCCAAGGGCTCATGTGCTCCTAAGTGAGCACATGGGTGTGTAAATATGGATTAAGGGTGTGATAACTGAATTAGCCCACTGATTGGTTTAGCATAATTTATGGGTGTGGATAATGGGAAGGCCCACCCTGGGTGTGGGTGGCACCATCCTGCAGGCTTATAGCCTGAGTGCAATAAAAGGGAAAGGGAAGCTCCTGCGTGCTGCCTCCTGCTAGCCATCCTAGGGACCATTTCTCCTGTCTTGCCCCTCTGCCTTGGAGCCAGCTGACTATTGGCTGAAACCTCTATAACTGTGGGCTATGATAAACCTATTCTCCTTTAAGTGATTATTTTGTCTCAGCAAAGAAAAAAGTAACTAAGACAGCAGTTCTCTATAAAATATCTTGCTTCATAATGAATATTATTATGTATATCTAAGATGTACCAATGAAATGTTTAAAATGCAAAAAATCTTGCTTCATCTTTCTAAGGTGGAGGCCACTAGTATCTTCTTCCTCATCCACTGAAAAGTTCCCTTTGTTCACTCTTCTAAGAATGACTGCTCTTCTTTAAGGCTATGATTTCTGCTCATCATCTTGACTGCATCTATTTTACTTCTTCAGACTTTTATTGTTGTGATTTGAGGTATCCTTTAAAGGCCACATATTGAAGGGAGATGGTGAAAGCTTTGGAAGCCTGGGTCTAGAGGAAAGCAGCCAGGTCCTTGGGCTGTGCCCTTAAGAGGGGTACTGGTGCCCCAGCCCCTCCCTTTGTCTTTGGTTTGCTGGCCATCATGAGTCAGGTAGTTTTCCCTGCCATACACCTCCACCACTGTATTCTGGGCCTTGTCACAGGTTCAGAAGCAACAGGGCTGTGAAGCCACAGACTAAAACCTCTGAAACTGTGAGCCCAAATCAACCTTCCCTCCTAATTATTTAGCTCAGGTATTTTGTCACAGTAACAGAAAGATAACACATGAATCCTTCATTGTCCTTTTCAAAAATAATTGTACATTTTATCTTTCCATTCATACCAGCTCAGGAAACTTGAAGGCACCATATTCATCCCAGAAAATACTAAATCTCAAAATTAGGGAAGCTAATTAATGTAGAACTCATGTTCTAAAATTGACAATCTTTTAAATATCCTACCAGACTTGTATTTCACTGACTGAGAAAATGCTTGGAGCTGTGGCAACAAATAAAAACCTCCATAACTGTGGCTGCTTAGGGCTAGGGGCATGCATGGCCTGAAACAGCAGTTTACTCACCTGCTAAATGAGATATGACGCCTTTAATGGGGGACCAGAACGCCCTCTTTCCAATGATGCTATCTTGCAAGTGATCACTGCAATAGGTCTGAGGCCAGGGGATGAATCAATGTATGTTCTGATACTTGTGAGTCCTGACAGCTCCAGATGGGAGTCTTTAAGCCAGCTGTTCTCCTTGGCAATGTGGTCCTAGCTCTCAGGGTTAGCATCTACACAGAGCTCTCCCTTGAATGTGGGCAGCAGCAAGGCCTGTAGAGTGCCTCTGTGTGACTCAAAGAATAGGAGGTCCCCTAGGCAAAGAGAGCTCCGCCTCTGTGCTCTCTCCTGAACATCCAGGGTGAGTCTAACTCACCCACAACTAAGACTCCCTTCATAGAAACAGAGTTAAGTTGAGTTCATACTAAGTCAGAATTCTTTCCATCCCAATCTAAGAGTTCAGTAAGTAGAGCTTTCTGGAGTCTACTGGAGTGACACAAGGGGAAAAACAGGTTGTGGCATCACGTAGGTCTGACTTTGAATCCAGCACTGGAACTAACTAGCTGTATGTTGTTAGTTATCTATGAGTCTCAACTGCATTATCTATAAAAGGGAATTAGTGTCTGCCTATAGGGTTTTTGTGTAATAAATCTTAAATTTATTTCCTTTGCACTTCCTCTGCAACTGCAACTGGCTAGGAACATGAGCCCCAGTGCTAAGTTTGGGGTGGACAAGTTCCCTGTATTCTGTGGTGTCCTCTTCATCTTGTGCCACTCTCCCCCTTGCACATGGCATGCCTGTTGAATGAGTCCTTTTCAGTTCCCTGAACACATCAAGTTCTTTCTGAATAGCACTGCCCTGCAAAGCTTGTTGCAACAATGAAGTTCTGTAGCTGAGTGTCCGAGGAAATCAATGTGGGCAGATAGCATCTGAATCATGGTTAGTGAGGCTGATGAAATAAATTTTAACTTTATTTCATTGTAATTCATTTAAATTTGAATATATCCCTATGGCTAAAGACCAGATTGTAGGTTTTTGCATTTATTGCCTCACTGCATGAAGTGATTTCCCAGCTTTTCACCTAGCTAACTTCTACTCAGTTGTAAAACCTCAATCGAAACCTCTATCTTCCAGGATGCGTGTCTTCAGCTGAGTCAGTTAAATTTCCCCTTTGTTCCCTTCTATGTGTCCTTAATCTTCTTATTCTGTAACTTTTAACAGTTTTGTGTGAATTACCCATCTACCTTGTGTTTTCCAGTAGTGTAAACTTCACTGATGATCTTGGGGTCTGTGCACTGCCCTCAGGTCTGGATGCTTCTTACTTCCCATTGAGTGGACACCCACAGGATCTTGGGGTTTAGACTTTTTCCAAGTCAGGAAGTAGCTTTGAGATAACCATGATACCTCTAAATAGCTTTAGGAACTTACTGGGAGTGGACTTCTAACTTTCAGTGGATAATCCAGAAGTCATAAAATAAAAAGGAAAAAGTATGATGAGTTGCCTATTAAAAACAGCGTGGTAATACACTCTTACGATTTCATCTACTTGAGAGGGGTGGACAGAAAGAGCACAGATTTGAGGTCAGTTTAGGCAATATAGCAAGGCCATGTTTCAGAATACAAGATTTTAAAAGGGTTGGCAGTTAACTCAGTGTTAGAGTTCTAGCCTAGTAAGGCTCTGGTGTGGCCCCAGTACCACAAAAAAAAAAAAAAAAAAAAAAAAAGAGAGAAGGAGGAGAAGGACGAGGAGGAAGAAGAGGAGGAGGAGGAAGAGGAGGAGGAAGAGGAGACATTTTTTCAGACGGGGCTTTTTTTCTTTAAGAGTTTATCTTTTAAAAATGTTCTTAAAAGAGCATACAAAATCGTTAAAAAAAAAAGAAAAGAAAAAATACAGAATTTCACTAAATAAAATAATAGAAATTTGACAATGGTTGTTATATTACATGTTATCTTCAAATTCGTTGTTTAGATTACCAAACGTAAACATACGAAATTGGTTTTAAAAAGTTATAAGAAATTAAAGGGGCTGAGGAGATGGCTCAGTAGAATAAGTACTTCCCTGGCAAGCGCAAGGATCTGAGTTCAATCCCTGGTTCTGTCATTAAAAAAAGAAAGAAAAGGAAAGAAAAAAATGTAAGCATTAACTGCTTCTTTCAATAAACTGACAGAAGTCAGCGGTGCAATTATCCAAGCCACCCTGCATATACATATGAATACATTTTTTCCTTTGTCCTCTTCCTCATCCCAGTTTATCCTTCCCACTGAACAGGTTCTTTCCTTTTCACACTATCTGTTACACCTTTCAGATTTAATTTACTCTTTCAGGTTGAGACAGGGTCTCCATATGCAGTTCAGGCTGGCCTTGAACTCACTTTATAGCCCAGGTTGGCCTTGAACTCTCAGCCGTCCTCCTGTCTTGACCTTCTGAGTGCTGGGATTACAGGTGCAAACCAAAGCCTGACAGGAAGAGAAGACTTCTATGTGCAAAATAGTGACCAAAAACCTCCATTACCACAAAAAATCAAGACAATGCTAAGGGGAGAGGGAATTATGTACAACATACATTCTAGATGAAAAAGGATAAATAACCTTTTTATAAAAAGAATTCTTAAAATCACTAAAAGAAAGACACCTTGTACCCTGTAGATGAGGAACATGAACAAGGAATTTAAAAAAGAAAATAAGGGCTGGTGAGATAGCTCAGTAGATTAAGATCCAGCTTAGGCAAGTGCAGTGGGTTCCATACCCAGCACCACATGCCTCAGTGGCCTGTCCCCCTCTACCCCTGGTGCCCTAAGCCAGCCCCTGAGACCAGGAATAGGAGCATGCCTATAATCCCAGTGCTGGAGAGGCTGAAAATAGGAGCAGCAGTATGAGTCGGAGCTGTGTAGTGAGACCCTGTACCAAATACACAAAATAAATAAATATAAAAAAGAACATAGCTCAGTGGACTAAAGCATCTGTTTAGGCAGGAGCAACAACCAGGGTTCCATCCCCAGTGTGCCACGGTGGCCCTGCCCCAAGGTCTTGCTAAGATGGTAATTGAGACTGGGTGTGGTGGCACGAGCCCGCAATCCCAGTGCTTGGAAGGCTGAAAACAGGAGGATCACTACAAGTCCAATCTGTGTAGTGAGATCCTGTAGACCCTATACTAAAATATATTAAAAAACTAATTTTAATACACATTTTAAAAATAGTTTCACTTCACTAGCAACTAAAGAAATGCAGGTCAAATAAATAAGATGCCACTGGGCATGGTGGTACACACTTGTAATTTTAGAATTTTGGGAGGTTAAGCAGGAGGATTATGAGTTCAAGTTTCGGGGCTGGGGAGATGGCTCAGTGGAATAAGCATTTCCCCAGCAAGTGCAAGGGCCTGAGTTCAATGCCCCATTCCATCAAAAAAAAAGATCCTAAGTTTCACCTCGACACTTGACTAGAACTTCTTTCAAAATAAATAATAAAAAGAGCTGAGGATGTAGCTCAGTGCAAAGGTCTTAGGCGCAATACCTAACACTTCAAAACAAACAAACCCCAAGATACGGTACTTTTGCCTATTTCACTTGCAAAGACAAAAATATCTACCATTATGTGTTGAGAAGATCATAAAGAAACTGGTAATCTAGCACTAGGTATAAAAATCTTGATGTGCCTATCATTTGATCCAACAATTCTATATTTGGAAATATATCCTGAGAAAAATGAACAGACACTTAACAAAGATGAATTTACAAAGATGTTCTTTGCTGCATTGTATATAATACGAAGAGCTAGAAATAACCTTATTAGACTAGATTGTTTAAATAAAACATGATACACCTCTGCAACGGAATACTAAGTAGCTATTAAGGGTGTTGCTGTAGATCTATATTTATTGACATGCAGTACTATCTATAATAAATAAGTGAAAAAGAAAATCACAAACTAGCAAATTAGTATGATCCTGCTCATATAAAAGTATATTGATCTATTTATTTACATTCCTAAAAAGGCATCTGGAAGGATATATACCAAAATATTAATGATTCTATTTGATTGTTGTGCTCTCTTTATTCACTTAAATTCAGGGCAGATAGCTGTGGGAGGTTCTCTACAGGATTCTGCAGTGTAAGATTTTGGTCCCCTCCAATGTGTTCCAGGGAACCTGAGAAACATCTGATATTAGGTGGTTGGCAGAAGCAGCTGTAGGTTAGGTTCCCTGGAAGGCTAGATGGCGCCTGTCTTATTCACTGTTATAGCCTTGAATTGTTCCTTGAAGTGCGGGCACATAGTAGGCGCTCAACAACTACAAGACTACTGAATTCTATTAGTGCATCAATTTTACTTAATCATAAGCATATTTAAACATTATTTTGATAAAGTGAACCTCAAGTGCCAAAGTAACAAAAGTTAGGATCCTATGAGACTTCCAAATCCTTTCTATAATATCACAATGCAGAAGTTCGTTTTTTTTCTCCATTTGTGTACTTTCCCAGAAAACTCTGAGCAGCGGCGAATGCTGTTTTTGTGTAAGGGATCTCCCATCCCTTCACAGGACTGGGTGTTACAGTCTTGAGCTCCCAGATGAGAAGATGAAGGCGTAGTGACTGCTCAAGGTCACACAGTTACACCAGTGGGGAATCAGGATTCAAATCCAGGCCTGCGCGTCTCAAAAACTCAAGTGTGGCTTTAGGAGGTTTGAAGCAAGACGATGAAAAGAGCACTGCAGGACTATGATGGCTAATGTCTATGCTTCCTAACAAGTCCCCGTCCCTTAGCCCTAAGCTCCCAGGTCTAAGAGGTGCTTTGCCCTAACCCTTGGAGAATCCAGAGGACGATTTGTCACCAGGGTTATTAGCATTTCTCCCTAGATATCGACAGCTTGTCTTTCCTCCCTCCAACCAGTGACTGATTTCTTCAGATGCTCACCAAATACAGCCCAAGTCACCATGGTAAACGTATTGACAGAATCATATTAACAGCGACTGAGCATTTACAGGGTTGTAAGTTATGCAGGAGGGAAAGAGATAAGAAAAAACACGGGGAAATAAAACAAGTTCAACCTGCACCCACAATTATTTATTTAGAAGGTGCTGGTTGGAATGTTTTTTAAAATATATTTTAATTGCTAATTATGGTTTCTAACAGGAGAGAGGCCTCAATCAGAATTGTACCTCCTTAAAGCTGATCATTAATATTTTAGCTGCTTGGCTGAGAAACTGCACTTGTGCAGTCAACCTGCCCACAAGCGACTTCAGCTGCAGCCACTGCCTTGGCAATAGAAATTCTACTGCAGCACCAGTTTGCCGCACCAATCCCAAAGGGAACTATTCCACCTGCCATGAGATGGGAGTCACCGGAGTGCTTCCACCTGCGGTCTACAGACGGAAGGTGGATCAATAAGCAAAACTGGGCTCTAAGTCTCTCAAGTAACTGACAATTTCTTAAAATGAATGGCTTCTTTTAAGTTAATTTACATCTTCCAACCTGGGGACAAAAGCGTTGCCGTGGGGAATAACGAGGCTACAGCAGAACTCGTTCTCAAATCGTAACTCCCCCAGGTACTTCCCTGTGAAGTTTCTGACGACTAAGTTCAGCCTTCAGGCCCAGAGGCACCCAGGTTGCTCTGGCGGAAAGCACTCTGGGGTGCTGGGCAGCGTGTGTGCTGGCACTGCCCATCTCCTGTGTTTCCAGCTCTACATACTTCTTAAGGAGAATCTAATCCTCAGGGAAGACTTTAATCTGTTCATTTGCACGCATCTCACCAGCACCCTGCTTTGTTGAGGACTGTTTGATGTCCCAAGGAAAAGACTTCGGAGTCTTTTAAAGCCTTTTTGATGTGAACCAGAAAATCACGTTTTGTCAAGAGGGCACTCAACTTGAACCTCAAAAGGTTCAGGACTCAGAAACCGCATGGTTCAAGTGGGATTTAAACCAGGCAAAAATCACTTCCTTGTTTTCCCCTGCAAAGCCCTCCCTGGGGTTTTGCTAAGTTTCCTTATCCTATTGGGCCTATTTTCTAGTATTTCTTCTTATTCTCTCTTGTTTGTGTACGCACAAGCATGCATACACACACACAGGCATGCACACACAAACACAAAACTTACACACACACACACACACACACACGCACACACACACACATGTGTGCACACCTTGACAAGAAAACCTAGGACAGAAGACAAATATCTCATCCCCTAATGAAGTGGCTCTCTTGCCAGTAAGGATAAAAGCCATCTCAGCTCCTCCAGCTCCACCCTCACCCTGCAGATACAGAATGGCCATTGCTGGGGCCCCCGGAGGCCCAGAGTGTGATGGGTGAGGGTCAAACGATTTACAGAGCCAAACAAGTATGATTACATCCTTAATCGAGGCATTTAACTAGGTACAACATGAAAGCTCCCTAGGCTCTAGGGAGTGTTTGTAGAGAAAACTGGAAACTGGCTTGCAGAAGTAGCCACTTCATGTGTGAAGAAAATGCAAGCTTTAGAATGCCTTGAAATGGGAAAGGAGACCGGATGCCTCAAATCAGGAAGAGCGGAGCTGAGACTGAAGACTTTTATCTTTTCTGTTTCCAAAGTTGTGTTCTTGCAGATTTTCTTTCTTAGACTTAAAGATCTGCTTACCCTAAAGCCTGCAAAAGTTTCCATGCAGGACACAGAATCCTACTTAGGAAAAGGGCCTAAGTGTGATTACTGGGCAGCTACCAAGTACTTGTAATAAGGACATTCTGTTATTGAATTTGTTTAATAAAACAAAAAGATTGTCATCCCATTCCCAGATGGAGACAAGAAGCCCAGGTTCAGAGTTTAAATCACCTGTGCAACAGCGACCCACTGAAGGAGCCCCAGGCTGCAATTAAATACCTATGCAGGGGTCCCCGCAGTCAGTGTTCTGGGCCCAGCAGCACGTACCTCGCATGTACCTGGCCTAGTTGCATGTTTGTTGTTATTTTGTTGGATTTTCTTTTTGGGGGATAGGGGACACTTCGTTTTATAACTCTATTTATAAAATGATTATAAGGACCAGGGAGAGAGCTCAGCAGAATAAGCACTTGCCTGGAAAGCACAAGGTCCTGAGTTCTATCCCCAGTACTAACATAAAATGATTATAAACAAAGAAGGGTAAGACATTATTCCTTCCTTGTCTTGCACCGTGACTACTTCAGTGGCTTCTTTACAAGCCTTCTGTCACCAGCTCTCCCTATGTCAAACTCTTATTTGTAGAGTGGTCCAAGGAATCTTTTTAAGTGATAAATTACAACACAGTGCTTCGCACTGTTGAGAACTCTGAGGCTCCCTGTGCACAAAGAAGAAAATCAAAACTCTCTGTGCCCTAAGAGAATTATAGCGGTCTGGTCCCTCTCCATCTCCCTTGCCACTAGTACCTTCCAACTCACTCTGCTGGCTCTTAGTCTTTTCTGTGTCCGTAAATGAGCCAAGAGTCTCTGTTCTTAACCCTGGCAGGAGTGTCTTCTGCTTGTGATTCATACTAGAAATCTAATGTCAGGGGCTGGGGAGATGGCTCAGTAGAATAAGCGCTTCCCTGGCAAGCGCAAGGGCCTGAGTTCAATCCCTGGTTCCACCAAAAAAAAAAAAAAAAAAAAAAAAGAAATCCCAAGAGCATACTGAGCATATCTGACACAATGGGTCATGCTTTTAATGACAAATAAGCAGTCATCATACTTTCCTGATTTATTCTTTATTTTTAAAATGAGTGATTATAAATTTTATGAAGAGTGCTTTATTCTTGAAGATATTCAAATATCTATTTACTAGGCAAAATAAAATTTGCACACACCAAACAAAAATATTATGCCTAGCAGTTCAGTTTATCTCAATATTTTAGTAGTTAATCACAAATAAGAATTCTATGCCAAGCCTGGCAGTACACACCTTTAATCCTACCACTGTGAGAAACTGAGGCAGGAGGATCACAAGTAAGTCTGAGCCTAGCATGGGCGGTCTAGTGACTTAGTGATTGCTTGTCTTAAAATAAATAAATTAATTAAATAAATAAGCTAGTGATAAAGCTCAGTGCAAAGGCCTTGGGTTCAATTTCCAGTATGTGGGGAGGGGGCAGGGGAGGATAAGAAAAGAATTTGAGTGGTCACAAAGACTGGCAGACAGGATGAATCAATAACTCAATTTTTGTTTCTTTATCTTTACAAATAAATGTGCTTTGGTTTATCTTGCATCTAACGTGTGAATGCAGGAATCTGTACATCACAGGGAATGGGAATACTAAGTGGCTCCTCTGGGAGCCTGACAGCTCCTCGTCCAAGGAACACTCATTCGGCACTCAAACTGAGTCTCTGAAACTCAAGGGTATGCGGTATATCTGAGAATTCCTCATATTTTTCTTTATCAATGATCATGTATATGAAAGAACAAACAATTTTAAAATGTACTAACTAAAAAACTACATATCTACAGGATTTTTTTCAAAGTTCAATAAAAGATTTTTTTGGGGGGAAGAAAGAAGTCCAACATTTATTCTATTTTATTTTATTCTTTTGGCAGAACCGGGGATTGAACTCAGGCCCTCGTGCTTGCCAGGGAAGTGCTTATTCCACTGAGCCATCTCCCCAGCCTAGAAGTCCAACATTTAGCGGTTTTAAAATTCCTCTCTAGGCTACCATCAGCCCCCTTGGTCGAGGCACACTTCTATAATAATAAACAGTTAAGTAGCATAATGTGGGGAAATAGGGTATTATGAGAACAAAAACAGGTTCAAAGAAGTAGGAGGACAATGTGAGGACATCAAGCCAGAAGCCAAGGGCAGAGAACTGAAGGACAAAATACTGCAGTCAGTAGTAACCAGTACTGTGCTGGACCCTCCCTCTCAAGCTGTACGCCAGGGTATGTGGAAGCAGAGTCCTGAGAGTTTTTCTGACTATGTGGAGAGGTAAAATCAAAGGGCCTTCCTTCCTCAGGTGGGTAAGTAAACTCCAAGGAAAAACATCTTATAGTTGCTCTTATAGTTGTGTCCTGATACCAGAGGCAGGAGGATAAACAAACATATATGTCAAACCAATGGCAAGTCTGTGTTCTCTACATCCTAAGCCTACAAAGAGCTTGGTCAGTGGCTACCTCCACCCCTGACAGTGTATGAGGAGGGAAGAGCCCCTCAGAAGGTGGCTAGGAGTGTAGTCTCCTACTCTGCTCCTGCATGCCTGTAGCACTACCAATGGGGGGTTAGAATCTCACAGAAACTGGAGCACACACGGTGGGTTACCTGGGATTCTATTCACCCCTCACATTTGCTCTAGCCAATTTTTTCACAGAGGAAAGCAATACAGGTTTGATCTTCGTAACGCCTCTTCATTTTAAAACTCGCTTCACTGGTAACTCCTAGACAGCCCATGTTTCCAGGATGGTGAAAATGAAATAACAATCATTAACCTTTTTACAAACTAATTTGAAAGAAAGCTAATATTGTGAATGAAGAATCAGCTATCTTCCTAGCAATTGTGACTATAATCTTATCTACTTGACTACTGGAAAGAAATAGAACCAATTAGCAATTAGTTCTAGAAGCAGAGGAAACATTCAGTTTTATCAATTTCTCTTTCAAGATTCAGTCTTTAAGTGCTACCGGCCTTCCAAATCATCTTTTAAAAATAGACATTTAATAAATATTTGAAGTAATGGATATGTTAGCTTGATTTAAATATTCCATATTGTATTCATATAGTACAATATTTACAACTCATGTAACTATAAATTATCAACTTCTAGGTTTTAAGATGCCATTAAAATTAACGCTACTATAAAAATAACTTTTACATGAAGGATTTTTATTGTTATTGTTTATTTATTTATCTATTTGATATAGGGCCTGCCTTACCGGCATGGCATACAATACTGGGGATCGAACCTGGATCCTTGCACTTGCCAGGCAGGCACTTAAGACTGCTAAGCTATCTCTCCACTTTATATGAGGGATATTAACTCTGTATAAAATGTTACAAAAACTTTCTAACTTGCTTATATTTTGACTTTGCTTATTTTTTTGCAATAAAATAGCTAGTTTTCAATGTAATAAAACCAAACTTTTATTTTAGAATAATTTTTAGATTTATCAAAAATTACATAGTATATTCTTATATATCATATTCCTAGTTTCCTTATTAATATCTAATATTAATATGGTATACTTGTCACAACTAATAAACCAACATTGATAATAACATTATGAACTAAACTTCATATTTTACTCAGATTTCCTTAGTTTTCACCTAATATTCTTTTTGTGCTGCATCTCCAAATTATCTTTTTAAAATCATATACTAGATTTTTTAAAATTATGACACATGTTATATACTCATATATTGCAGAAGAGCATAAAATAAATAGCATTACTCTTTTCTTTCTATCCTGGTCATATTTCCCAGAAGAAACGGTTACATTTCTTACTCATATTTCCAAAAGTTTTACATGTATGTATAAGGATAAATGCATTTCTAATCCCAAGCATAGGGGTTCACACATGCAGTCCCAGCAACTTGGGAGGCTGAGATGTGAGAATTCTAAGTTTGTTATCAGCCTGGGAAACCTAGTGAGAACTTCATCTTGGGGAAAAAAATGGAAATACTTTTTTTAAAAAGGTATTAACCACATGTGGCAGCACATGCTTATAAGCCCAGAACTCAGTGGCTAAATTAGGATACCAGTTGAAGCCCAACCTGGGCAACTTACTGAGACAGTGTCTCAAACTAACAACAACAACAACAACAAAAGACTAGGGTTGTAGCTTAGTACAAAGGCCCTGAGGAAGAGAAAGCATGCATACATATACATGTATATTCATAAACTCATATATATATATACCTGCAATATATATATATATATATAGATTACATAGAAGCATTTAGTGCCCTAACTGATTTGGTTTAAAAACCATTACCTAGTATTGTAGTATATGGACATATCATAATTTATCTTACTAGTTCTCTGTCAATGTATATCTAGGTGGTTTTTTTTTTTTTCATGCTACAAACAATTTAAGAACATGTATCCTCATGCACTTGACCAAATATATGTATAAACTCCTATATTTGAATCCCATTGAAGGAATTTGTATTAAAATTTTTCAAAGACAAATATTATCAAATTACCTCCCAAAGGCAGGGAATTTCTGCTTTTACCAAGTTCACGTACATAGCATTGTTTCTCAGTGAGGATATGCCATCATATTCTCTATGACTCCTGGGAATGCATCACAATTTCCATCTTCTTCTCACTTCCAGCTTTAAGTTTTCTTTCTTTTTAAGCTCCCTGGTCACTTTCGGTTTTCCTCCTGTCTTCCTGGTGCTATATGATGTTGTACCCCTACACACACTTACACTCTTGACTCTCTTTACTCAGTTTTCCAATAACTTCATTGTCCTGCCCCAAAGTTTGCTTTATCCTTTCTCTGTAGCTCAGAGTGCCTGCACAAAACCCAGACTCAGTTCCTCTGGTCTCCCAACCTGTTGCTTCCCTAAACCAAGAAAGAACATTAATAAAGAATCCTGAAAATCCTCAGTCTGGGTCATGATATGGGAGGAAAACATTCATCTTCATGTAATTCTCAAGAAAGAGATAGGGAAACTGTTTCTTTTGTTAAACCTGAATCTGTTACTGTTTTTTCTACATTTCACACCTGAATAGTATTCTTTCCTTTGAATGCATAGTTCATAATTTTTCATCACGTGTGTGTGTGTGTGTGTGTGTGTGTGTGTGTGCAGGAGTGGGAAGAAAAGTGCAAAAGTGGAGACTGAAGAGTAGGAGCAGATGGGAGGAAGGAAAAGATGAGAAGGCAAAAGGCACCTTATGGGAAAAAGTTTACATCTTAAGTCCCCTAAGAAAAGTTGTTCACTGTGTTTTGCCACCACTCCCTTCATTCCAGTTCTAGAAGCAGAATTACTGGCAGGAGTGGGTGTTTGGGGGAAGGCAGAGTGGAATGGGGCATCAGAGTTTCTCATTTCTTTTACTGCCACCTCCCCTTACCCCAATTCCTTATCCAGCAGAGCTCTATCCACTACCAAGAATCAGCTTAATAGAATAAACCACTTAGGGCTAAGGCTCAGAGGAAGTCAGAGGCCCCACAATCTCCTTGCCTATTAAGCCTCTTAGAAGTTAGAATGCTGCTAAAGAGAGTGACATTGTGGCCAAGCTACTTAGGAAGAACACAAGATTGAACTTCAGGAAGAGGGAGGCCAGTCTGGGGATTTGTGACGGTCTATCTTTAACTAAGGATGATGGAGAGAGCTGCTAACCATGAGAATGGGTGCTTTGGAATTTTGAAGTCAAGATTTAGAAGAGTATTTCTAGAATGTACCAATGAGGTAAGATGTAGGTGAGGCAAAAGCAATTTTTTCTTAGCATCAAAGGGGAAACGGTTTTAAGCATACTAATTAGAAAATGATAAAAAATGATTTTATTTTTCAAATTTCCCAATGATTCCAGGTGTTTTGTCACTTCTGTGACCTCTGCCCAAATAAGTGAGGAAGAGTAACCGGCCACAGGTTTGCCACTGGAGTGGCCAGCCAGTTAGCAGTGGAGAACAAGACTAGTCAAGATGTTTTACACCAGGAAATTCCCAAGAGCTTACTGAGCCTCCTCATGTGTTCTGTGTGGAATTCTCATTTCCACCATACACCTTTCAGATAAGCTCAGAGAAAGAATCACCCAGTCAGCTCTAAAGTAATCCTTGCTCCAGACCTCTTGTAACTGGAGCCAAGCAGGAAAAGCAACTTGATAGGTACCAGCTCATAATAGCAGTTAGGCATTTATTTATTTATTTAGCTTTGGCTATCAACAAATCTATCTCAAACTTACAAACCCATGACAGATCAGGGCTCACCAAAGTCACAGTCCTTGCGCTGTGATCCAGGGTAGAAATAACAGTGGAAGGGAGTCTGCGCTAGAAACTCCAAACCTGTACCCATGGCCTTATATGAATTAGAGCTAATCTGTGCTGAAGGCTTACTTTGTGTCAGGCCTTGCTCGTAGGACTTTATAGTTTATATTAACTCACTTAATCTTTACAACAACTGTAAAAGATCAGTACAGTGTTTATTCTCCTTT
This sequence comes from Ctenomys sociabilis, assembly GCA_004027165.1. Classification (NCBI taxonomy): domain Eukaryota; kingdom Metazoa; phylum Chordata; class Mammalia; order Rodentia; family Ctenomyidae; genus Ctenomys; species Ctenomys sociabilis. The sequence goes on from PVKA01017043.1 coordinate 44,614, forward strand.
ACCCTGAGGAAAGAGAGGCACAAAGAGACAGATGTTTTTGTCCCACCTCAGCCCTTCTCAACTTGTAGCTCCACACAGCTGTTCCCTGTGTGCCAGTGTTCTTCATGAACCTCGCAGAGGCAGGCATTGTGGAATTAAGAGCACTATGGGTCAGCAGGTATTATATCATCTCCCTACCCCATCTTGTCAAGGAGTGCATTTGACAATCTCTTACAATTACTGTGAGGATTAAGTGAGTTCATACGAAATACTTTCCCTTTTTAGATCAAAACCAGTAAGGCTCAGACAACGCATTAGGTACTGGGAATAAACATCAATAATACACAGTCCCTACCATAAGGAGCTCAGTGTAATGAAGGCGACAAAGGCTTGGGAGTGGGCCAAAGAGTTTGTGCCTAAAGAATGTCACGCTGAAAAAGATTCCTACAATTTCTTCAGGTATAGGCAGAGCCTGACACAGGTACATGAAGAACACTGGCACACAGCGAACAGCTGTAAGGAGTGATTGGTTGGTTGGTTGGTCTTGTGGTGTTGGATATAGAACCCAGGGCCTCACACTCCTAGGCAAGTGCTCCGCACAGCTACACTTCAGCCCCTTATTCTTATTACCTCATGAATCTGACCCATAGGCTCCATCTCCAGACGTTTTCTCCCTTCCCACTGAGTCTGGAATCGAACTGCCTGGGTTTGTATCTGATCTCTGCTATTTCATGCTCATGTCAGGGCCACATGGCTTAACTGTTCTGTGACTCAGTTTCCCCATATGTAAATGGAAATTAGCAACAACTACCTCATAGGAATTTTAAGGCTTAAATGAATTACTACCTGTAAAGCACTTAGAATAGTGCCTGACCCAGAAAGGGCTCAAAAAGGATTGGGTAATGGGGTGGGGCTGTAGTTCAGTGCAGAATGCTTGCCAAGCGTGCATAAAGCCTTGGGTTTGATCTCCAGTACCAGAAAAAGGGGCACATATTACTATTATGAGTAATACTGTGCCTTTGCCCGCAGTCATTTTACTTGCAATAAAAAGATTGAATTTAACGGCATCTGGTACAGTTAGTTTAAGGAGCATGGGAAGTCTCTAGGACTAAATAGGAGGAGAACAGTTCCCTTGGGAAGTTGGAAGAATAACCCTGGAACTTGTTAATTAAGATCTTGTTAATGAATCTGCTTGTTAATGGTCTATTAAATAATCACACAATGAAGTTTACCACACAAGTAAAGCCCTTTTCAAAGCCTTGTTCTTTCAATCCTTCTGGCCCAGCTCTGACTTGTAAAGATTTACCTAAGGGCCAAGCCCTCCTGAATCCTCCTGACCTGACAGGAGCCTCTTTATCTTGTCACATTGCCAGGGACAGCACAGCATCTCTCACAGCCCAGGAAAGGTCTCCAGGGCAGAAATTCTTGTTTTGATTCTGTCCATCATTTCTAAGGCCAAATCATTGTGCATTTGAGCCAAAACATTTTCCTCTACAAGGTAAGAAGAGAGCTCTACAAGTAAAAAAAATATAGGTCCTCTTAATTTTGCTGAAGACAGGTAAAAGGTAAATTCCTTTTGGTGGAGATCTGGCAAAATGAAATTTTAGCTGAGATGTCACATACTCATACAGAAAGCAGGTACTGTAACCCATCTTCACCAATATCCTGCAAAAGTTGGGTTATTTATTCCAAACCACCTAGGAAGGTAAAGCTGCAGCTAGTACCATGGAGGGGTTGGACTGTCTCATGGAGCTCAACTGCAAGGGTGGAATGACACATTAAGAAAGCTCCCTCTAGGTTAAATGGCCAGGTATTTCATAAACTACTTTAGTTCCATAAGACTAATTTGCTCTTTAGATAGAGTTCTTGGACAGTTGCATAGTGTGTGTGTGTGTGTGTGTGTGTGTGTGTGTGTGTGTGTGTGTGTTACTTTGGTTACTTTCCAATTACAAGACATACCTGTCTTTTCTGATTCAGCAACCCTCTTAAGGTAGGATACAGATTATTATTTTTTAATGTAC
>PVKA01017044.1:0-46611 GCA_004027165.1 Ctenomys sociabilis
AGAAGAAGAAGAAGAAGAAGAAGAAGAAGAAGAAGAAGAAGAAGAAGAAGAAGAGGAGGAAGAGGAGGAGGAAGAAGAGGAGGAGGAAGAGGAAGAGGAGGAAGAAGAGGAGGAAGAAGAAGAGGAAGAGGAAGAAGAAGAAGAAGAAGAAGAAGAAGAAGAAGAAGAAGAAGAAGAAGAAGAAGAAGAAGAAGAAGAAGAAGAAGAAGAAGAAGAAGAAGAAGAAGGAGAAGAACTGCCTTGCTGGAGAGATCTCATGTAAAAGGCAAATGAAAAAATAAAGGCCTGTTCAAGAAACGTCAACTGTGGGAGCTCTATATGTAGGAGTCATTCTAGGGATACTTCAGCCCCAATCTTCAAGCTCTCCTTACACTGATATAAAGCTGTGTGCATGTACTGTACTGTGTGCATGTAAACAAAATACATATTAAACAAGTAAGATTTTCCATAGTTTGCTATGTAACCATGCTCTTGTCCCCAAACTGCTCTGGCTATACCACATGTTAGAAAACAAAAAACAAAAACTTCCAGAATGTAATTATCTGTTGTTAAAGACAGTATTTCCAGAAAGCATCTACATTCCGTATAAGGATATTATTAGGGATTAAAAATTCTGCTGTTTCTAGCAGTCAATTGGAAGGATTCTCATCCTGATTAACTATATATGATGATACCTGTGAACTAAGCAACTGCACTGAAAAGAGCAATGTGTAATAGAAGGGTCAAGCTTGGAATGCCTGTCATTCTGGTCTTCTAAATATGTACTGCTTGTCATGACATACCAATTATTGCCATACTGTCTCTCAAGTAAACGTTTGTTTTAAAACAAAAAAAAAGGGTAATAAACGAAAAGAAAAGAAAAGAAAAAGATGTCACAAGACTGTCCCGCTACAATGCTGTATATAGTGAAATTTCTTAAGTTCTGTGTAAAAATATGTATTTATTCATATTCTTAATTTTTTTGTTTTTGTTATTTTTTTCTTCATATCCTGTAGGGACTTAAAGTTTAACATATCAATACTTGACAGAAAAAACCTCTTTCATGTTATGCCTAAGATGTTTCATATTCAGACAGGTAAAAATCCAACTGCATATGTTGTAGGGTAATAATAAGCCTCTCTTCTGGAGGGTTAACAACCTAAGTTTTCAGACCAAAAATCAGAGAAAAAGAAGGGCTGCAAGGACAGCCAACATTTTGGCCCTAGCCTTTCAAGGTCAGTGAAGTCTCAGGACATAGGTGAACCTGGACTATAACATCATGTACCTCAGTTGTGTCCCAAATTTTCAGATCAAAGAGATTTTGGAGCCACAGAGGAATGTTATCAGTGATGTAAAATGTGCCTAAGTAGAGTCACATGGAGAGAAAACATTCTCTCAGGCTTTCACAGAAAGCAAATTGGTCAAGCAATGGCTGTGACTCATCCACATGGCTGACACTGACAGAGGATCTACAAAGTGCGGTACAGGATTTCAGGATAAATCCTGAGGGGACCTGACTGACCTTATCAGATACAAATGTTACATGTCTTATTATATAGGTCTTGCTTTATCTTGGTCTTAACCATCAAGCAGAAATATATAAAATTAAGTATAAAAATAAAGCCATATTAATATGCTGAGCTATAAAAGGCTCAAGTCAATAACTTCTGACATTGCCAGTCTTTTGGACAACCCACTAACATTATGGACTACTGGAATATATTGGAATATTTTGCTGAATTCACATACAATATTTGAATGACAGTGAAATACCCTCCTCTGACAAAACTAAACAAAAAAAGGGGATACAAATGAATGACCATTTTGTATCTATATATTCAAAATAGGATAGATATACAGCCACATTCTCTTAATTCAGTGAATAAAAGGATTGGTTCTAATAGTGTTTTGAGACAGGATATCATGTCTGCATCTTGTACAATGAATAACCACTAAGACAACAATATGCAATGTATTTATTATTGAAACTGTCCTACTAATCGGTTTTGAACCTCTCATTACTATTTGTTTCTCGTTAAAATAAAATAAATCCTGCTGCTTCAGTATCAAGTTCTGAAGACTCATGTTGCAATGGCTTCATTTTGACAGACCATGCCCATCCTGAGATTTCTCCTGCTTCTTCTTTAGCACTAATTTCCAGAGCCCTGTGTAAGAAACATGTTTTCCATTCTTGTGACTCAGCTAGCTGCCTAATCTTCACTAATGAATATTGATGTATGTTGCACTTTTAGAGAACAGTTTGAAATGCTCTTATCATCTTCACCATGCCAATTCTTGCAATAGTCAGACGTATTATATCTATGTATTCTCTACTGCCATATCTATTACCTACTTTGTATGGCATAGAAAATTAAGAATGGCTTTTGGATTTTTAAATGGTTTAAAATAACAAAAGCATAATATTTGATTACAAATAAAAACTACGAAGTTCAAATTTTAGTATCCAAGTAAACAGTTTCATTACAATATACAACCATGCCAATTTTGCGTGACGACATGCAAAATTAATTACAGCAGAGACAACATGCCAACAAGGTTTAAAATACTATATGCCACTTATAGAAACTGTGTTCTCCATTGAGCTAAAATACTAAAGGCAAGAGTTACAGGGTCCTGGAGCCTCCCCATGAGATCTCAAATTAAAGCATACGAAGGCAGATAGTGTTTGGCAGCCTCACAATCCAGCAAACATCCTCAACATGGGAAGGTATGGAGCTGGGATGACTAGTCCTGTGTACCTCCTTGAAGGATAAGCACCAGGCTTAATGAATCCTAGATTGACATGTCACCACACTGGGTGACCAAGACCTCTGGACTCACCATTTCCTAGAAAATATCTTTGTTCTTTCCATGTACCCTTGTTACATGACTTGCTTCACCATTGGTTCACTATTGCCTAAGAAGCTACATTGATAATCTTATTGGCTGATCATAGCTATGACCCACATTGTACCCACATGACTATAACTCTACAAAATTTCCCTATAAAGTGGTGACCACAGCAGCTCCATAAGGCCCTTTCCTGTGATTCTGACAAAAACTTTCTATTCTCTCAAAAATATCTTCCTACTCTTTGCTTATGTTTTCCCTAGAATTCATCAATTTTTAGAGAACATACATTAGACATATCACACATCTAACAGGTTTGGAGTTACAATATTCCCCTGATAGCATACTTGGAGTTCTGATGTCAGCCCATAACAATCAAAGGCATGTCATTGAAGAAGAGTGTGGGGCTCCGATGTTTCCTTTTGTCTCACTCACTTCCCCACCATAATGTATGCTGTGTGCTTGCATCATGATGTGCTGCCCCTCTACCAGAGGCTCAAAATCAGAGATGACCCATCCTAGGCCAAAACTTCTAAAACCAAGGGCCAAATGAACTGTCCTCTTTTTTAAACTGAGTGTTTCAGATACTGTTTTTTATAGTAATGGAAAGCCAGATAACATACTGACATTATAGAAGGCATTATAGAAAACTCTTTTTGATAATCAGAGCACTCAGAGTCCAGAGCAGCTCTGCTATATTCAATCTTCTTTGAGTCCTTAGTTCTCTCATGACTATTCTAGGTTCATTTTGAACAAATTACCCTAATTATTCAGATCACAATGACATTTTCCCTTCTTGTACAATTAAGATTATATTGTTTCTATGTTTCCTGTTCCTGTTAATTTTACTGGGTATTTTCTGAAGGTCTAATGATAACTTCCTGCTGCCTGTAAGTAAATCTTTTCTCTTAGGAAGAGGTAGACAGACACAATATCCTTCCTACACCCTTCCTTCTCGTATCCTTAAGGCCTTTTGGTGAGTTTTATAGATTTTCACTTGTCAGTAATTACTTAGGGACTTTCCAGAAGTAAAATTGGTCTCTGTTTATACATCTGAGCAGTAAAAAACACAACAGAATTCAAACCCCAAGGAATAATTATTGGGACTTGACATATAAATGCATGAGCTGCCTCAGGCTTGAGCACACTGTCTCATTTCCCAGAAGGTCCTCAGGAGATGAAACTCTCCTATTCCACTGTGGTAGCTCGCTAAATATTACCTCTTAATTAGTTGACTTCCCTTCCATATTTTAATTCTGCAGTTCATATAAGTATTTCCTGAAATTCCTTAATAAACTGTACTAGAACACTTGCTTTAGTCTGTTTCTATAAGAAACCAAACTGAAACACTGCAGCTAAAAATCATAATTCCTACTGACTTTAAGTTCTTTTTTTTAACTAGAGGGGAAGATATGATTGGAATGACATAGAAGCACCAGAAATTTTAAGTTTTTCAGTAGTGACAAGATGAACACACACTACAAATAAACTTGCTGTGTTCCCAAGAAAGATAAAGGAGATTGCATTGGGATGAAAACTGAGAATTCTCTTTTGACTATGGGGATGATACTGAGACACAGATGGGGAAAAGGATTTTAAAGCATAATTGAGAAATTAATGTAACATTATGTACTATGACATGTATCAATAGATGCTATAAAGTCTAAGATTCTGCTTATTTCATGGGGGAAGGGTGGTCTATTGTTGTGTCAAGCTCTTAGTCATGTTGTGTCAGCTTTAGACCTATGGGCATCACCTTGGTGTAGGTCACTTTAGTGTTTCTATATAGTGAATATATGTATTGAGCACATGTATATAGTCTCAGTTACTCTTCTTTTGTTGCTGGGACAAAAATTCCAAACACCCAAAATGAAGGAAGGAAAGGTTTATTTAGCTCAGTTAGTGGAGGTTTCAGTCCATACTTGGCTGGCTCCTATGCAGAGTGGCACATGGCAGAGGGTAGTCATTCATGGTGGTGGAAAACAATGGAGAGCAAAGGGGAAGAGGTAACTGGGGCTGCTGGCTAGCTTCTCTTACCTCCTTACATTGTAATGCAGATTACCAACCCCAGGGCAAGTGTAGCACTCTCACCCATAATCCCCTGCACTAGAACAAGAGTTCATCACAAACTCTAAAAGCCACCCCATGACTGCATGAGGCTTTGAGCAGACACCTAGACATAAATCATTACAAGTATGATCAGGAAATGGTGAATAATTAAATATTTTTATTATAATAAAATATATATATCTGCCTAAATCCCTTTCAGGATATCCTCATTTCTTACACATTTTTCCATTATTCTGGAATAATGGTAAGACACTTGTGTTTGAATCAAGGAGAAATATTTTCATGGAGATTAATGGAAATGTGCTTTTTACTATAATACATTTTTATTTCTTTCTTTGTCCCTTCTCTTTGCAAGGATAATTTATTTAATAACTAAAACATTTGTAAAACATACATATTCTCGGCTATGTGTGTCTTCTCAAGGGTAAATGCTGAAGACAATAGTGTGAATGCTTTCTCATAGATGACATTCATATGATTCCTCTACCCCGTGTGTTCTCATATACATGCCATGGTGATTACATGGCAGGCTATTCCACACGTGACATCAGTGCATTTTCTCTTCTGTGCATTTTCTCACTTTTACTAAGGTGACATGATCAAGTGAAGGCCTTCCTTCATAGATGACATTCATAGTTTTTCACCTGTGTATCTTCTCTCATGCCTAGTAAGGTGAGATGACTGAGTAAAGGCCTTCCCACGTACATAGCATTCATATGGTTTCGCTAGTGTGTGTGTTCTCTCATGGCAAATAAGGGAGGATGATTGAATGAAGGCTTTTCTACATAGGCGACATTCATATGGTTTCTCTCCTGTGTGTGTTATGCCTTGTAAGGTGAGACAATTGAGTGAAGGCTTTCCCACATAGATGGCATTCATACAGTTTTTCTCCTGTATGTATTCTCTTATGGATAGTAAGGGAAGATAATTCACTGAAGACCTTTACACATAGATGGCATCCATTTTTCTCCTGTGCATGTTCTTTTATGAATTTTAAGGGTATTACAATTAGATTCATATGGTTGTACGCCTGTGTATGTTCTCATATGAATTTTAAGGTCACTACAAATAGCTAAAACTTTTCTACAGACATTACATTCATATGGTTTCCCTCCAGTGTGTGTTATTTCATGCTTTCTAAGATCATATTTCTTAGTGAAGGACTTCTCACATACAAAGTACTCATATGGTCTCTCTTGTATATATTCTCATATAAGTTTTCAGGCTACCCACCTGTATGTGTTTTCTGACCCCAGTAAAATTTAGAAGTTGGATTGAAATTTGTTCCTCACAAACAGAATTCATTTACAGATTCATCTTGTGTCTTCTGGATGCAGACTTATAGTTGAAGGTTTTCTTACTCAGATTGCCTTCAAAATCTATCTCTTTATAAGGTGAATTTTCCCTGGGCTTGATGGTGTCCGTTTTCTTCTTTTTCATATGTCCAGTGGTCATTTGTCCCTCTCCATAAAAGTTGTTCTTTTTTCCTGGATTCTCCTTTTTCTGGATTCTGTTTGTTCTACCAGCCACTGATTTTCTGTTGCACCCATGTGAAGAACAAAATCTGATTTGCAGTCTTTGCATCCCAGGGATTTCAGGTTACTGATGTTTTACAGCACCACAGCTCTATACATCTTTCTCTGTGCTGAGTCCAGCAAAGCCCATTCATCTGGGGTGAATTTGATGGTCATATCTTCAATGGTGATTGATTCCTCCTGATGCACTACCACTTGAAACTTTCTCTGGATGTTTGCATCTACAAGGTAATCAAGATAAAAGCATGGAAATTTGTGGTGAGGATTTCACACTACTTGAAAAATGGAGTTGTAAGCAACAGCATATCAGTTGCTCCAAGCTTTGCAATCAAACACTCTGAATTGGTCACAAGGTCCAGAGGATCATGCACACACAATTTTGGTTAGTGATCATTGTGTTGAGAAGGGCGCATGTTCTGGCCACATTGAGTACCAATTGTAGTGAGCATTTTTTGGTTATCCTCTTGATCCAAATATAATTACAGATTATATTTGTAATCACAAAGATACATTTTTGGAATCCCTCCAAAATTAACCTACCACTCCTGGTGCAATCCATGGCAAAAATAAAGACATTAAAGCATATTTATAATCATGGGGAACTTAGAAGTCCTAAGTCCAGTCATGGTGATGACTGAAACAAATGCCTGTAATACATTTTTAAACATTTCTTTAAACATTCACCATATTTTATCACACTTCATATAAAATCCACCTGAATATTATCTACATCTTCTTTGTCTAAATTACTTCCAATACCAAAATCAATCAAACAATCAATCAAATATTGCTTCCAGAGCTGTCCCCTGCCCACCATCACCCTCACTGGAGCTTGGCTGAGCTTCAGCCATGTCTTCCACAACACAAGGAGATCAGACACCCAGAGAACAACTGAGGGGAAACTGATGAGCTCTGCCTCATTCTCCTCACCCTCATGAGAGTTCAGCTGAACTGTAGCCACTTCTCTGTTCATCATATGAGACAGGCAGTCTGAGGACAGCTAAAGGGTTCTTGCCTTGCAATCCCTCACTATTGTGGTAGCTCTGCTGAGTTTTGTCTTCTTATTCCACCTTTGCATTCCTGTAGCTCTGCTGAGCTGTTGCTGCCTGCCCCACAAGTAGTCAGATCTTTGGTAAATCATACCCTTTCACCCTCACTTCAACATCAAGAGAGCCTTGTAGAGCTCAGCCTGCCCTCCTCATCAGCAGATACTTCTTGAGCTGCCGCTTGCACTGAGCTAGAAGTCCACACAGAACCCCACACAGAAGGAGCATTGGTGAACCTATACCACCCTCCCACTCTGATGAGAGCCCTTCTCACCTGCACCCTACCTCAGTATTATTGTTGTAGAGTCCAGGTGAATAATTTCAGACCTCCAACTCACCCAAAACAAGTCCAGGAGACAAAGTCATAGAAGAATTTGAAGTCACACACCTGAAATTTCTAAGATGATTCTCAAAAATGATTCTGAAGTAAAGAAACAATTCCATGGAGGAAATCAGATCAGAAATAATCTCTCAGGTAAAAAAGGAAATGAAAATAATTGTGAAAGAATTACATCTTTCAGGACATCTAAAGAAGATACAGATTTAAAAAATAGAGGGGAATAGGAAAATGATAGAAAATTGAATGAACATTACAGGAAAGAATTAGAATGCATGAAACAGGCTGAAAAAAGACATCCAGGAAATTAATAATTCCATTGGAACTTGGAAATACCACTTGGATGAAACTGAAGACAGAATTTCAGACCTTGGAGGCAGCATTGCAGCTAGTAAACATGAAAGGAATGATCTCTTAAAAATTAAAAGGAACCACAAAATAATAATACAACAGCTGCAAGATGATGCAAAGAAAAATAATATAAGACTAATAGATATCAATGAAACAGATAATACAAAAAAATTGTTTGAAGAAATAGTAGCAAAACATTTCCCAAGTATGGGAAAAGAATCTGATATGCAGTTAGTAAGGTACACAGAACTCCTGTTGGTCAAAATCAGAATGAATCTGTACATAGACTCATAATAATAAAGATCCCAGAAATTCAACAAAAGAATAAAGTATTAAAAACTACTAGGACAAAAAGATCACCTACAATGAAAGCTCATAAGAATCATGACAGATTTCTCAACACAGACCTTCAAATCAAGAAAAGCATGCACGAAAATATTTTAGCTCTTGAAAGAAAACAATTTCCAATCAGATTGAGGCACCCTGAAGAGCTATCTACCAAACTTAACAGAGAAATAGGATAATTCCATGAAAAGAACAGCTGAAGAAATTCATGAAAAGACCAACCCTACAAAGAGTACTGACAGATATTTTAGCAAGAGACAAAGATGAGCACACCTTCAAGAACAGCAACAGAAAAGAACCATGAAGCAGTGGTAGCAGTTAAATAGGGGAAAATAAGGATCCTACAATAGAAAAATAACATGACAAAGATAAGTCAATGCATATCAGTTACAGTCATCAATGTAAACAGCCTACATTCTTTAATCAAAAGAAGCAGACTGGCAGAGTGAATCAAAAAACAAAATCCAACAATATGCTACATACAAGAAACATAGTTAACTCAAAAACTGAAAGTCAAAAGATGGAAAATAATACTATATGTGACAGGAACCCAGAACAAAGCAGGGGGAGCCATTCTGACTGCTGACACTGTGAACTTGATACCAAGAGTGATAAAATGAAATGAAGAAGGTCACTACATACATTTTATGGGTAAACTTCAAGAAGCGATAGCAGTCATAAATATGTATGTGCAAAATATGGGAACACCCAATTATATAAGGTGAATTTTAACAGTTATGAAAAATCAGGGCTGGGGAGATAGCTTGGCAGTCTAAGTGCCTGACTGGCAAGGGAGAGGACTCAGGATTGATCTTTGGGACCACATGCTGTGGTAACCCCAGAACTCTGGGTATGCCACACCAACCACTGAAACTGGGCTTGGTGGTGCATGCATGTAATCCCAGCTCTGGGGATGCTGAGACAGGAGGATGTCTAAGCTGTGTAGTGAGACTCTGCACTAAATAAACAAATAAAAGATTTTTTTAAAAGAAGAAAAATCAAATGAGCAATAATGCAAATTTTCTAGGACATATTAACATCCCATTGACACAAAGAGATAGATGAATTAAGCAAAAAACTCAACAAATAAATAACAGAACTAAGCTAAACTTGTGGAAAAAGGGACTTAGTAGATCTTTGTAGTGTTCCACCCAACAGTGTCAGAATACACAATCTTCTCAGCTGCACATGGGTGTTCTACAAAATAGACCTAATACTAGCACACAGAGTATGCTTAAGTAAATGCAAAGGAATCAAAATTATTTCATGTATATTATCTGACCATAGTGTAATGAAACTGAAAATGAATGACAAAAGATCAGGCCAAAACTACACACACACATGGAAACTAAATAACAGTCATATGAATAATCAATGAGCTATAGGTGAAATTATAAAAGAAATTAAACAATATTTTACAATCATTTGAAAATGCAGATACAAGTTCCTGGAACCCATGGAATGCAACAAAAGCTATTTCAAGAGGAAAATTTATACATTCTCACATCAGGAGACCAGAACGAGCCAACATAAACAGTCACACTGCACCTCAAGATCCTAGAAATAAAAAAATGAGTCAAGCCCAAAGCCCAAAGAAGGCAGGAATTTATAAAGAGCACAACAGAAGTAAGTGCAGTGGAGACAAAGAAAATAGTAGAAAGGGTTAGTGATCAAAGAGTTGGTTCTAAAAGGGAACACTTCTCCATTGCTGGTGGGAATGTAGACTGGTACAACCATTGTGGAGATCAGTGTAGAGACTCCTCAAAGAGTAGGACTAGAAATCCCATTCAAGCTGGCTATCCCCCTACTGGGAATTTTCTCAGAAGAGCTGAAAATATTGTATCATAGTATATATGTGTACCTATGTTTATAGCAGCACAATTTATGATAGCAAAGTTTTGGAAACAACCAAGATGTCCATCACATGAGGAATGGTTGAAAAAGATGTGGTATTTCTATATAATGGAGTATTACTCAGCTACTAAGAATGATAAACTTAGGGCCGGGCGTGGTGGCGCATGCCTGTAATCCCAGCACTCGGGAGGCTGAGGCAGGAGGATTGTTGTGAGTTCGAGACCAGCCTGAGCTACAAAGTGAGCTTAAAGCCAGCCTGAACTGCATAGCGAGACCCTGTCTCAAAAAAACAAAAAAAAAAAAAAAAAAAAGATAAACTTGAAGCATTTATATTGAAGTGGATGCCACTTGAACATATACTCATAAGTGAAATAAACCAGACACACATGTGCAAATATCGTATAGTCGCCCTAGTATAAAAAGCGAAAAGAAGAAATGCAAATGGACACGTATAACAACAACTAAAAACAATTGAGTCAGATAGGGCAAAGTGAATGGCATATGCTGCAGGAAACTAATCAGCTTTTCTTCTGAATGGTTAACAACCTAAGTTCACAGATAAAAAATTAGAAATAGAAGAACCACAAGGTCAGCCAATATTTTGGCCCTAGCCCTTGAAGGTCAGCAAAGACTTAGGGCATAGGTGAACCTGTACTGTAACATCATGAAACTCAGTTGAGCTCCAAATTTTCTGAACAAGGAGATTATAGAGCCACAGAGGAAAGAGATTGAAGTTCTATAGTATGCCTGGGGAGAGTCACATGGAGAGAAAACTTTCTTTCAGGCTCTCACAGAGAGCAAACTGGTCAAGCATTGGCCGTGACTCATCCACATGGATGACACAGACAAAGGATCTACAGCACAAGGTACAGGACTACAAGACAAACCCTAAGGGGACTTCACTGACCTCATTAGAAACAAAAAGTGCATGTGTTGGTCTATAGGTCTTGCTCTATCTCAGTCTTCACCATCCATCAGAAAAGTACGAAAATGAGGTATACACCATGGGGCCATAATAATAAGTTGAGCTGTAAATGGCTATGGTCAACAACTTCTTCGGATAACTCACTATTGTTGTGGAATGCTGGACTGTGTTGGATTGTGTCATCGAGTTCAGGCACCTAAATTAGTTGAATGACAATGGAGTGCCCATCTCTGACAGGTGTAGACAAAGGAAGGGGTATAGAAAGGAAGAATCATGATGTGTGTGTATGGACAGTAGAGTTGGGATGGATAACTCCGTGCTTCTACATAATTCTATGAGAGGCAAGATTTGCACTAATGGTGGTTGGACAGGATATTATGTCGGCTTCTAGTACTATGGACAACCACTAGGAAAATAACAAGGTAGAAAGTATTAATTATTGAATCTTTGATGTAATTCAGGTATAAAAATAAGATACATAAACAGCTACACTCTCTTAATTTACTGATAAGAGACATACGCTATAATAATGTCTGTAAGTATAATATCATGTATGCACCTTCTATGATACCGAAACATTATGAAAACAGTTTGCAATGTATTAATTTATCAAATCCATCTTGTCAAGGTATCTTAAAACTGTCTCATTGGTATTTGTACTTCAATAAATTAAAAATTTAAAAAAGTTGGTTCTTAGAATAAATACAATTGATATACCTTGCAAATGTATAAAATAAATGCCATTACTGTTGTTCTGGTGGTCATTTGCCAGTCAGGCAGTTGTCTACCACCTGTCCCAGCTCTTGTCTTCTTGTCTATCTTTTCCTCATTCCTGCTGCAATTTCTCCCCAAGGTGCACCAACAAACCAATGGAGTCCAAAAAGTGCAGTGTCTGTATAAATAGATGTTATATTCCATTCCCAATAATCCAGTTAAAATAACCCAAAGTCCTTTCATAAGCTTCCATAGGGAATTGTAGTAGAGCCACTTTCTTATTTACTTTTCTCTGCTGGAACAAAATATGTGACACACAAAATCAGGAAAAGAAGAGCTTATTTGGCTCACAGTTTGTGGAGGTTTTACTACACACTCAACTGGCTCCAAGGCAGAGTGGCACATGGCAGAGGGAAACATTTCATGATGACACAAAACAGCAAATGAAACAAGATCAAAAAAGGGAGAAACAAGAGCAAGCCTCTTTCCCTCTATTATTTTGTATGCAGATGACCTGTCCCAGGGCAGGAATAGCATTCATACCCATAATTCCAGCTTTGGAGCATAAATCAATCAAAAACTCTAGAAGTCCTCTTCATGACTACATGAGGCTTTGGGGGGACATCTAGATATAAACCGTAATAGTCACCTCAATTGTAGTACATAAAATTTATAATATAATTCAGATTTTCATTACAACTTATGACTTAAAGGAAATGCAAAAATGATTTTCCACAATGACAAAACCCCTGGCTTTTCAGTAAGCTTCACAGGACACTTGGACAAACTCCCATTGAAGAATGAGGATGTGGGGATGGGAGGCCACAGACTGCATGCAGAGGGGCAAGGGCATGCTTGGAAACTGCATGACAATGAATGAGTCACCTCTAAGATTCAGTTTGTTCATAATCAAAAGAGCTGCTACATTTTGAAACATGATGATAATTTCAGATGAAACTAAGCGATCCTTTTGAGTATTTTTTTCTTTACCTACTACTACTAAAAGTGCATTTCCAGAATCATCATGTACATTTAAAGCTTCAAATTTTCTGTCTGCATGGATCCTTTTAGCTCCCTAGACCACTTTACTTAGTTTAAAAATATGGAACATAAAAGAGGTCATACACTTTACCTGTCATTATATCATGAAATAATGGTATGTGGAATAATTACGAGAGCCTATAAAAAAGGTTTTCAATGGTTGCTTAAAGTGAACAGAATCAGCAAAGGTAAGAGCAAATGCACAAAATCATGAACCTACATCTGGGAAATTACAAGTTAAAATAACATAGATGTTGGCAAAGGACTGACAGTCTTCCCAGTGAAAAACTACAAGACAGATGACAGATCTTTCTCATACTTCTCTACCATAATGATCCTGATAACAAAGCCAAGATGAAGGTAAGAAGGATGTCAAATGGCAGGTTCCTAGCAACTGAAAATACTTTTCACCTCGTTCCCTGATCCATCCTGATTTAACCCAGCTTTATACTTCAAAACCAAGGTTTCATTCATCAGTGTCATTTACCAAAACAAGTGTAGTGGTTGATCAATTGCATCAATTTGAGAAGTTTAGATTAACTAAATTAGCACATCACTTAAAGGATATAAAAGGGAAATGAAGGATAGATTTCATTTCTTTGGAGAAGCTCCAATTTTTGCCTTCAGCTTAGATGGTACTTTCTGGATTCTAGTGCTAACTTCTTGGCTTTTATGCCTTGGATCCTTCAGCCTACAGTGTAGAACCATCAGACTTCTATTAGAGACTTGCATGGACACTGCAGTCAGCTCCAGACCACGGACTGAATCCTTCAGCCTCCAGTGTGCAGGTACCCCTGCACAATTCTTCATCTGGCTCTGTGGCTAACCAGCCATCGTAAGCCAATCTTATAATCTTTTATACATTTGTACATCTTGTATCATATCTGTTTCTCTAGTAAAACCCTGACTGATATAGCAAGTTTAGAAACTTGACTCCTTATCCCTTTACCAAATAGTTGAAGAAAAGAAAGGCCTTAAAGAAAGGAAAGTGTTCTTACTGTTTATGTAAAAAGGTTTGGGTTAGCTAAGCCTCGAGTTATGGAGTCCCATCTGCTTGTGGTATTAGTAGATGTCATCTAGCATTCTGTTGTAGTCAGTATTTTCAAGAGAAATATATTTAATGCAGGGCATTGAAATTTACAAGATCAGCTGACAATATCCACCCACAGAGTCAAATGTAGAAGAATTCAAGAGATCCGTCCTTGTGCCAGAAATCCAAAAAATCCAGCTAAAGTTCTGCAGCCCACAGCAATATCCCATTCAAGTCCATGTCAGGAAGCCAAGGAACATTTAGTGGAAGACTGAAGTTGCGCTGGAAAGCCCAAAAGCCAGTGCTCGAAGTTGAAGAACCTGTGATGCGAACCAGGAGACGATGCTCAAGGCAAAAACAAAGACTAGAACTCTTCACCAGTCATTCTTGTTGAAGGCAAAGGCTGTAACTCAGCTGAAAAAGAACAGCTGAAGCCCCACTGAAGAAAAGCAGCTGTAACAAAACTCTTTCAAGGAACATCAGCATGAAATCCCTCCCTCTCATTCTCCTTTTATACTATTCTCTAAAAGCAACCATCCCTAGGAAAAGAAAGAAAGGAAATAGAAGACCTCTTACTTTCACTTCAGTCACTCACTGGGATTTGCAGGACATGTTGGAGGCAGAATGCGTCCAGCATCTAAGGAGTCTTCCACACTCAAAGCCATGTGAATTCAATTCAGGTAGGATTTCCCCAATCAAGTTGACAATTAATCAATTAACCACAATACCTACTTTGCATTACCTATGGGAACCAGGGTCCCAAAACCATTACAAGAAAATACTCTGGATACTATTACGATAATTAAATGTTTTATCCCAAGTCTCTAATCTTCTCTAGCAGCCCTAAAAATGTCTGGTTAAATTGTTTAGTTTCCAAACAGGGAAAGAAGTGTGGATGCTTCAGA
This sequence comes from Ctenomys sociabilis, assembly GCA_004027165.1. Lineage (NCBI taxonomy): Eukaryota > Metazoa > Chordata > Mammalia > Rodentia > Ctenomyidae > Ctenomys > Ctenomys sociabilis. The sequence goes on from PVKA01017044.1 coordinate 14,983, forward strand.
GTTCCTTTCTGACACTTGTCAAGTATTATTAGCAATAAAAATTGCTTTTAAATCCTTGAAGCAGGAAATTTATATAATGGGATTATCAGCAGGCTCCACACAGACCACCACCAACTAAGACATACCTAGAAATGGAACAAATGACCCTTTATTATTGTATGAAACTCTTAGTGCCTCATTAGGTCCCTTTGAATGCTTTCTAGCAACTCCACTGATTCTGCAGCTTTCGAAGGCTCTACTGATGACTGCTCTACCAGTGACTTCTTTCAGAGGATTGATCTTAGATGCTGGAAGCATTCTGCCTCCAACATGTCCTGCAAATCCCAGCGAGTGACTGAAGTGAAAGTAAGAGGTCTTACTTTCTTTGCCTTTCTTTCTTTCTCTTTCTTTCTTTCCTTTCTTTTTCTTTCTTTCTTTCTTTCTTTCTTTCTTTCTTTCTTTCTTTCTTTCTTTCTTTCTTTTCTATAGTTTTAGGGAAGGACTACTAGATTGAACCCATAATGATCCCCCTGTTTACTGCCTCCCAAGTGCTGGGATTACAGGTATACCACCACATCTGCTCTCTATCACCATCTCAGTGGGCCTTGGGGTGGGGCCAGCATAGCTTGCCTTTCTTAAAGACAAGGCAAATTCAGGAATAATTTATGGTCCCGAGTTTAAGGCCACAGGCCAGGCCTTCAGCAATGCTCTCTTACCTACCTTCTTTTCATTCTCTTCCTTTTCTGGTTTCCAATCCTTTACAGGTTTCTCTTCTGAATTCATTCTTACTAAATGATTGGCAAACACTTGGTCTGGTCTGCTTCTAGAAGAACCTGGCCTAAAGTAGCCAATGATTTCAACCCTACTTATATATAGAATCAATTGGAGAATTTTTGTCAAAAAACTATGACTGTGCCCTGTAAAGTAATTTGTGTGAACTCCTGAAATTCACAGTTGTTATGTTCATAGAGTATTCATGAAATGTGAAAAACTGAAAGTTTAAGATACGGTCAGAAAAATACCTATAAGTACCTATTTTGATTTTTTTAATTAATTAATTAATTTATTTATTGGCACAGGACCTCACTGTGCAGCTCAGATTCATAGTGATTCTCCTGTGTCTCAGTCTCCCTATTGCTGGGATTACAGGCCTGAGCCACCATACCCAATTTTTGTGGCCAGCACAGCACACCCAGCACTCAGGGGTCAGCACAGCATGCAGTACCAGGAATTCCATTCAGGTCCTTCCACCAAGCCATCTCCCCAGCCCCTAATTTCATATTTTAAACCCTAAATATTCTATGTCTTCTTCAGTTACATAACTAAATAAAATACTGTATTAATAAAGCCTTAGAAGGTACATGTCATTGTGGTGGCATCTTAAGAATCTCAAAGCTTTAAGAACAAAACCAAGAACACTGAAGATAGCTACATGCAGTATAGCTGTGGCAGACCAGTCTATACTGGTCCCAGATCCCTGCCCAGACACCACCAGGCCAGTCTGGTACCCCACCCAAGGCACCATTTGTGGGGCCTATTGCTGGTTTGTCACCCTGCCCCAGTGGTGAATGAGGTGGAAAGACAAACAGGATCAGCTTAACATGGGTGCCTTTTGTCTCTAGTAGGAAAAGGAGTCCCAAGTATCTGACTCATTGTGCTTTTATTCATTCAAGTGTGTGTAGCATATTATTCATCTGCTTTCCATTATCATTGGTACATGCCTAGGTAAAAAACAAATTTTCTCTGCTGCATTTACTTTTCCCTAGAATCTGTCACACAACATGCCATCATCCCTGTATGCTACTTTGTTCTTTTATTCTTACAGAGGAAGCTCATCAAGCCCCAATTCTCCTTAACTGGTCTGCCACAGTAACAACCTATTATGATGCAGGAATGCTAGCAAATCTGGTGGAGGTGGGTTACAGGGGGTAACCAATCAGGAACAAGGAAAGCTGAATAATGCTCTTGGATTGGCTACTTGAAAACCTTCCATCAAAGAACAATTGTGAAGGATATTTGTGGTTTTGAAAACAATTATTAGTTAATATCTAAGGAAATAACCCAGGAAGGACAGAGGCTGATGACTCTGAACATTGACATTGCAGAGATAAGCCATAAATCAGTCTCAGCACTGGGGCCAAGGTATGCCTATAATGAAAAGTGTATCATATTATTTAATGTTCATTAGTGATTTCTGCTACTTGGAAGACACTTTCTTTAGTACTATAGCTTCACCTCTTTCGGGGCTTGGCCTTATCTCACATATTGCCAACATTAAAAAGGCCTTAGCAGAAATACTGTTGGGAAATTTTCCAGCTCAGAAAATCTTTTAGCCTGAAATTCTCGCTCAGTCCAGACAGCAGGAATCTGTATGTAACAGGTTTTCGTTGCTAGGACAAAATACATGACACACACTACTTGAAGGAAAAGAGGTTTATTTTGCCTCAGGGTTTCAGAGGTTTTAGTTCATGGTCTACTAGCTCTAAGGCAGAAATATTCTGGAAAAGGACAATGGCAGAGAAAAACTTCTCACCTCATAGTATCAAGATGCAGAGAGAACAGGAAGAGGGGTGGAGAGAAAGGCTCTTGAATAAGACTATACTCTTACAGGTTATACTCCCTAGTGACATACTTCCTAAAACCAAGGCCCATCTCCTAATAACACATTCAGATATGAGCTCACATTAGTACCTCCAAGATCTAGTCACTTCAAAAACCTCTTCTGAACATTGCTGGGTTGAAAATCCAGTCTGCAGTGCAGAAGACTTTGAGGGGGCCACTTTGTATTTAAACCATGACAAATTCCTGTCCTCAAGAATCCTAGTGATCTTAGACCTGTGAGGTAGTCTTGAAAATAGGAAATGTCTAGAAGTCTTCTCTAGGGAAAGTTGTGAATAGCTAGAAAGTAAGAGGCATCCACTAATCCTCTTTACCACCCTAAAAAGACCACTTGTAAGAGTGACTTCAGATCTAGTTTGCAGGATATATGGTGATACTGTATTCAAAATAAATGCCACCCAACAGCACTTTGTTATCTCCAGAATGTCTAAAGGTTTTGTGATGACTAAATGGTATGCCAACTTGGCTAGGCTATGGACTAGTTGTTTGTCAATCATTATTCTAGATGTTCCCTTGAATGTGCTTTGTAGATGGGATTAATGTTGACAATTGGTTAATTTTAAAGAAAGATTATCATTCACAATATCTATAAACCTCAACAACCCTCTAAGGGCCTTAAGAGCAAAAACTGAAGTTTCCAGATGAATACTGGAAACATACATAAATATGACCTTTGTTTTAGCCAATTCTTTTGCCACACTCAACCTAACTGAATTCAACCTACCCAGCCCTTAGCCTTCTCTTTCCAGCAGCCATGTATATGCCCATGATTTTCCACATGTTCAGTGTTCAATGGTAACCAGATGCTCTTTTTTGATGCTTTCTTTAGAGATAATTGCTTAGAAGGCTAAACTACCCATTAATCCCTCTGTGGAATTTTCCTGGATCCAACTTTCACCTTCCTCTACAATGAGTACACAGTACACTTTCCTCTCTTCCACTATGTAGGACACCATTTCTCCTCAGTCCTCTAATGATTAGCATACTTTCTAACTTATAGAGGCTCACAAGAAAAATTTCATGGAGGAAAATTGGTTAGTTAGCAAGTAACCAGTTAGTTACTTAGCAATGAATTAGCTAGCAAGTCCAAGAAGACTTTTAAGAAATCTGATGGACCAAGAAAAATAAGAAAGGGCCTCAGGACATTGGCGCATAAGGAACAAACACCTAATTGTAACACAACGAACAGAGGACTGATCAAATCTGTTGAAGACAAGAAGCTGTTCAGTGGCAACTGTATACTTTTACTTTTGCACATCCTTCTGCCCCTTCCATATACCAAAAGCTGCATATAAACCCCTATATTTATAGCAATTACTTCTTGGGCATACTCCTTCTCTAATGAGGGCTTTTCTTTGTCCCTTCTAATAAACCCCACCTAGTGCATTTCCCACTGCTGTGCTGTGAGCTGCATTCTTCCACTGCCCTCAAGACAAGAGCCCAGGAGTAGACAACAGGTCACACAATGAAAGCCATTACTACCATAATGAGATGGAATCATGACATAGTTAAAGTTTGGCATCCAGACATCTCCACAGTTCTAAAATGAGATTTGACACTCAGGCCATGATATCCTGACCCCTTTCTCCAGACATAATGTCTGAAGTAGGACATTTTTAAATTATTCCTAAATATTTCCATGAACTTTAAGAAGGAAAAAATAATTTTTCAAATATTTAAACAATCTTGTCATTCAGAATCACAATTTCCTCAGCCATTTGCAGTCTTGAGGATTAGAGGAGCAGGTTTGCAAGCTTTTTACAGCAGCAGTTCACCAAATTAACTTTTTAATGAAAACTATATTCAAAACTGAATTCACTCCTGCAATTCTTATTTCTGCCTGCACATGAGAAGAAATGCCTCTGCAGCTTCATCAGTCCCTGGCTTGTTCTACAACCAAGAGTTCCACATGTGTGGACCTCTGTACACCCTAGATGATCAGATCACTCAAAAGCCTACTTGAAGGTTTATTCTCACAGTAAAAAATTGAATAAAGGTGCAGAAGACTTGCATCAAGGGGGATGCAGGCCACTCCCAGCTGTCCCTAACCTATCAAAGGTAAGACATGGCAAAGCTGGTTGGAAAAATAAGTGGTACTTGTCATTACAAGACACAGTGTTATGGACATCTGTTAGACAGAAAGATCATAAGCAGTCAGATAGGGCTGGGCCCTTGAGAGAGTCAGTATACAATAAAAACTCATTAGAACTATATCCAGAGGTGCATCTGTTGGAGGCCACAAAGATAAAATGGTCACAAAGGTAAAATGACCATGCCTAAAATAACCTGGCCTAACAAAGTCTAGCTAGACATCAGTCTGATCAGTGAGTGACCAAGACCCTTGAACTCATTCTTACTAGAAATTTCTTTGTTTTTCCATACATACTTACTACCTGACTTGCCTCCCCTTTGGATCAATATTACCTAAGCAACTAGAGTTGTGCCCTTAGCCCACAATGTACCCATGTGACTGTGCTCCATAAAATTTCCCTGCAAAGTTGAATCCTTGGAAACACACAGGCCCCCTTCTGTCTCTCTTAGGCAGAAACTATCTTTCTCACAGTAAGCATTTCCTACTTTTTTTTTTTTTTTCTGTACTGGGGACCAAACTCAGGACCTTGCATTTGCCAGACAGGTGCTTATGCCCTGAGCTATCTCCCTGGCACATGTATTTTCTACTCTTACCCTCCTTTGTTTCTTAGCATTCATTCTTTGATCTTTGGGAACAAGAAGTTGACATATCAGACATCTAGTAAGGTATGTGTTACAATATTGCCCTGGATCATTTAGAAGTCCTCTGTCATTCCTATATTACCAAAATAGTGTCAAATGATTCCCATGACCTGATATGTGGAACTTTATGCAGGCTCTTATGGTTTGGGAGCAGCGTAAAAGAGATGAGACATCAGGAGAAACCCACCACCATCACTCCTCATAGTCACCCACTCTGCATCGCCTGAGGCAGGGTGCACTTTTATTTTTCCTTTCATTCTTTTCTTTCTTTGTTTAGCCCAATTTTGCTATGCAGAACTGGTTCTTCTCATACCCCATTCACCCTTCCCCTTTCAAATAAACCCCTGGTACCACTTTTTTACTTGTTTAATTTTGGGGGGGGGCAGAAGGACCTGGGATAATTTTTTATTTTCGTTTATGTACTTGGTACAGAGTCTCACTAAACAGCTTAAACTCATAGTGATCCTCCTGTTTGCAGCCTCCCCTTTGCTAGGATTACAGGCATAGACCACCAAGCTCAGACTCATTCGCAGGCTCAGCGTGCTCCGGGGGCGGGGCCAGTGCAGCAGGCGGGGCAGGGGAGGGGCAGGGGGTTGAGGGAGGGGTTCGAATGTTGGTCCCTGTGTTTGGCAAAGCAGGCGCTTATTCCGCTGAGCTATCTTGATGGCCCCGACCTGGAACACTTTTAATTGGTGAGTCATTTTTAAAGGAATTAGCTGACCACTACCGCAAGCTTTTCTGCACCCCACTCTACTACCATGTTCTTGTCTGGACTATTAGCACAAAATGGCAGTTATCTTCTCCCTAGACGTCCCAGATATTTTTAAAGGTGCTTCATCTACTACCATGCAGATGCTAACACAAACTAGAAACTGGGGGGGGGGGGAAGGCAAAATACAGGAGTGTTGTGTTAATTAGCTTTCTGTCACTGTGAGAAAATGTCTAAACAATGACAACAAAACCATTTAACTGAGGGAAGGTCTACTTTAGCCTGTGGTTTCAGAGGTGAAAGTTCGCGATTAGCTGTTTCCATTGCAGGGAGCCTGACTTGAGGCGAAACTTCATGGGAGAGCAACCCTGTGTGGCAGAACAATACTGCTCACCTCTTTACAGCCAGGAAAGAGGGAGGGAAGGAGAGTGAGAGAGAGACCATGGGCGAGTTTTCTCCTGCCTTGGCTCCACTCTGGGCCTCCCACCCTATTGGATGCATAGCCCACCTTTAGAGTAGCCGTCCCCTAGTTTGCTGTCCCACATGCCCATCACCTCTGGAAACACCCCTGATAGACAACCCTAGAAGTGTACTTTTCTAATTCCCTAGTTTTTTCTTTGCTCAATCCAGCCATCAATCGAGATTAAACATCTCAAAGAGGGTATGTAAGGTGGAAGAAAGAGTGGGGAAGCAGGGAGGGGATAAGAGTAAAACCAAAACTATGTGCCTGTCAGAAAAGAAAGGTGACCAAATAACTGGTATTCCTACAGGAGACAATGAATTCTGTGTATACAGAATAGTCAGGATAAATATGCAGCTACTTTTGCATAATCCTATAAGAAGAAAGATTTGCACTAACAGTGTTTGGACAGGATATCCTATCTGTTTCTTGTACTATGGGTAACCACTAGGAAGATAACAATGTAAAAAGTATTAGTTATTGAAACCATACTATAATTCAACTTTGAAAAAAAAGATAGGTATACAGCTACATTCTCTTAACTCAATGAATAGAGGCATCTGCTCTAATAGGGTTTGTAAGTAGAATATCATGTCTGCACCTTGTACAACAAATAACAGCTAAGAAAACAATATGCAACATATTAATTATTGAATCTATCCTACTAATTTGATATGAAACTGTCTTGTTGCCATTTGTTCTTCAATAAAATTATGAACAAAAAGAAAATGAATTCTAACCTAGCTGTTCAAGGGCCACCTGGTTTGCTGTATTGTAAACAATAATATGGTTTCTGCTTTTGTTCATATGACTTTTAGAGTTTTTTTTAACATCTGCATCTTCTTGTTCCCCTGTGTGACTACATCATTTGCTGTTCTGTGTCTTCTCTTCTTAGAGCTAGGAGGACATAGGCATGGACCCAGACTTGGCATTGGCATTAAACTGATGAGTTGCGACCTGGTAAGTGGTGTTTCACATATAGTATCACAGACATTAGAGGGCTTTCTATTTTCTCCCAAGTCAAAATGCATCCCTCCTTCCTCCAGATTGAAAGCCCTTGGTACTTTACCTACTAGCTCCTGGCACAGCTCTGGGATATTGAGATTTGAGTGTTTGCTGCATCCAAACCAAATTTCTACCTCAGAAGTATTTGACTAGTAATCTGATTTTTTCATCATTAGGAATCAAAACAATACTAGAAAGGGATGAAAGCTTAATGCCAAGTGTTGGTCATATAATTCATTTTTAATATAACTGAAGATAACCTGTAAGTCTCATTTGAATTTCTGTATCCGTAAACTTAATGAGCTTAATTGCCTTTATTTGTACTTACAGTCTTAAAGACTAAAATATGCAAAAGTTTGAAACATGGCAGGATAGAAAAATAAGGTAATCTGTACTAATTCCATAATAATCAACCTGACTTCATATAAGCTTCACTGTAACTTTAAAATGTGTATTTTTCTCATTTTTAAGAACAACTGCCCAAAACTAGAATCTCAGAGCTTTGATTTGTTGAAGGTCAGATAGCTACCAAGACTCAAGTCAAGTCTGTCTGAGCCAAACACCCCATACTCCTTAACTTCTGAACACTGCCTCTCTTAGGGGAAACTGCCTGGATAACATCCTGGTGACACTGGCTGAAGAATCACTTCCTCCATCAAGGTGGAAAAATACATTTGATTATGCTTCTTCTCACAGGTCAGAACAAAAGACAGTTTTGTAGTAAGAAGTACACTACTACCTCACTTTTATATGCAGCTTTTCTGTCCAACTTTTGTACCTATTAACCTCAATGACTTTATACCTACCAGAGATATCCTCACTTCCCACTGTTGGGTAAAGTCTAATCCCTAAAATAAATCCTACAGTGCAGATAACTCATAACAGTTGTCTCCATGATTGAATGCTGACTGATACAGAAATCAAAACCATAAGTGGTTCTGTGGCAACAGATCTCTAACTCAAGTTATGCATTCTTGTCTTTCTGATATAAGAAAAGAATCAATAGCAAAAGAAACACTGATAATTCATAGTATGGAGAAGAGTTCCTTAAATTATTGCCTATATATGTCTTATAATTAATTAGCTATAGATGGTAAAGGCTTCAGTGAACCAACTGCTATCAGTTAAGATTTAGTGAAAATAAAGAAGCAGTATGAAACTGAAGATTTACTTCTGAGTATACTCAAGAAGGTAAAGAGGGAAAGTAATGAGCTTAAGAATATATGGCTGCCTTATAAAACAGATACATTCTGTAGTACTGGACTACAAATTATGAAGAGCAAGCATAAAACTTAACCCTATTATTATAAACAGCCAGGAGAGTCAAAATATTGTAAATAGTCAGATAGAGCTAGGCTATGTAGAGAGCCAGGATAAAGGTGATATATATCTCAATCATGGCCCAAGACACATCTGTGGGAGATCAGGGATCAAGATAAAAATGAGATGATCAAGCCTGTATACCTCCTCACAGAACAAGCACAGGCCCAAAGGAGCCCAGATAGGCATCAATCACTCCAGTGAGTGACAAGAGCTCTGGACCTATCATTTCCTAAAAAAAGTCCTTGCTCTTCCCATGCCCACTCACTATGTGACTCACTCTCCCATTGGATAACTGTTTCCTATGCAACTATTCTTATATCCTTGTTGGTTAATCATAGCTATAATCCACATCATACCCACATGCATGTTGTGGGGACTAGGAGATGGCTCAATGGAATAAGCACTTCCCTGCCAAGTGCAAGGGCTTAAGTTCAATCCCTGGTTCTGTCAAAAAAAAAAAAAAAAAGAATTAACATATTCTCACATGCATGTTGCTCTATAAAATTTTCCCATAATATGTGTCCCTAGGCAAGCCATTTGGGGCCCTTTGTGTTCTTTGGACAGAAACTTTCTATCCTCTCAATAAACATCTTTCTACTCTTAAGCTCTGCTGTTCCTAGAGTTCATTCTTTGATTTTTAGGGAACATAAACTCATCCTATAAGACATCTAATAGGTTGGGAGTTATAATATTTCACATAAATCATATATGGAGATTCTGATATCAGCTCTGTAATGCTGTGGATGGTTAAATAATACTCAGCTTCAGGGGCTGGGGAGATGGCTCAGTGGAATAAGTGCTTCCCTGGCAAGTTCAAGGGCCTGACTTCAATTCCTGGCTCCACCAAAAAAAAAAAAATAATAATAATACTCAGCTTCAAAAGGTCACTTACATTAATATTAGGACATAAATCAGGAAGGAATGGGACCTAAAAATTAAAGTGAAAATATATGAGCAAATTTCAGTGAAGCAGAGATCCTTGAATTTCCAAGTACGATTGAGCCTCCTGTTCCATAGAAGAAATCCTCATGCCCTTGTCAATGAAAGTGAGAATTCTCCAGCATGAAGAAATTTCAGTGTCTTTTTCTAAGGTTCTTAATCTACAAGGAGCCTCTTATGTTCAGGAGGCATCTCACACATCCCATGAGTTCTAGGCCTATAACCACACCCCACTCCCAACAAGGCCCTAGGAGGAAAACTACCAGGCTCACTCATGAGAAGATCAATACACTCCAAAATAATTGTAAAATTTTATCAACTTGCATTGACATAACTCAGAAACATGTATGGCAATGGATCCCAAAATGTGTTGGATCAAGGCATTAAAATCATTATTGACCTACTGGAGCTTGTTGATTCAGGTATACAGGCAAATGATACAGATTGTGGAATTACTTAAAAGGATAAGTTCTCTCTAAAAGCAGTTGATTTTCATTAAATTAAAGGTAATTTACAGTAGATGAATTTAATGTTTTACAGTCTCCTTGGTATGCTGAGAAAGGGACTCAAGGACTTAGTGGAAAGTAGACTTAGTATGTAATATCTGTTTACATAACCTTTAAGTAATTAGAATGCTCCTCAGGAGGATACATGTTTTACTCCTAAGGCTTTAAGACAGATTGGAGTAGGAAGTCCTATAAGAAGTTCTGTGGTAGTTATTTGTGGAGAGCTGCGTGTTGCCGCACCCAACATGGGGCTGGCTTCCGCCTTCCACCCTTTCAGGGGTGAGTGCTCTCCTCGCTGTTCATTGCCATATATGGTTAGGACAAAAGGCACTAGTGTGCTTCCACATAGATGGACCTATCATTAAAGGCCAAGTGTCAAACTGGGATTGGGTCCCTGGGGATATTTAGGAGACAGCCTGCTTGTGCTCGGGGGAGAAGAAGCAAGATTGTTCAAGGGTCCTGAATAAACTGCCAATGGAAGAGCTGGTTGTTGCGTCATCCTTGCTGGTGAGGGTGCGCGCGACAGTTATTCTCTAAAGGTTAGAAATGAAAGAGGGAAATGCCCCCTTAAAACTGCTACTGAATTTAGTGTGAATGATGAGATCTTGCCAATTGGTGGCATTTAATCACAAAAGACAAATGTGTGGTATACCAACAGGCAGAAGAGCCAGAATACTTTGCATGATAGTCCAATCCAAAGAAAAGTTTAATATCCCCTTTTTAGTTGAGCATAATATCTCTAGACCTGAGGGAGACAATTACTTTATATAAATCTTTGTTACAATTGCATTACCTGCTGTCTCTCTGGATATAGTTTCTCTCTCCTTTATCTTTCTAATTGCTGTAGCTATAGAGTTTAACTGTAGAGGCAAAAGCTGCTTTTAGTAAGATTCCCTATTAATTCTTAAGAAAACCTATGTTTTCCCTGGCTGGAATCCATCTTTCAGTGCAATAAGAGTTTTGAAGTTAGAAGCCAAGATTTTCCCAAGAGAACTGTGACCAAAGAGTTTGACAAAACAAAAAACACCAACATTCCCAAAATTTCCAGTGACTCAGGAGCACTAAGAATGAGAAATGAAGCATTAAACAAAACCAGCAATGACAGTCACAAGAGACTGAAGAGAGTTGTAAGAATGTTAATACACAAGGACAATAATTAGGCTCTCTAAAGTTCTGAAAGTTGACTAATCAAGCCAGCACAAATGTCAAGTACTCTTTCATTTGCCAAATTCAGTCCATCAGCTACTATTCCAAATGCAATCCTGTCTCTTCCCTCCTTCCCCTTCATTACCTCCCATACTTAAAGCTGCCATCAGCCATCTGTTTCCCAGACAGCCACTCTAATAGTGTCTTTGCAGCCTCCAGTGTCCCACCTCTTTGCACAAGGCTTCCCCCACACACACATCACACTAAGCCCATCAGTGGACCAATCCAGTGACGATGATTATGTACCCATGATCCAGCCACCTCCCGAAAGTCCCACCTATGAGTATATGAGGCTTTGGGGAACAATTTAGATATAAGCCATAACACATGCCAACAATGGGCTGGCCTCTCCTCTTCAGCAGAGACTCTCCATCTTCTGGGTCACCCACCACCTGGACTGCATCTTTCACTCCCACTGTGTGTCCTTCATTTCCAAAATTCCATTCAAAGTTGAATATATTGTTCTTCTGTCCAGTTACCAGATACAAGCAGAAAACCTCAGTTCTCATGTTTCTGGTTCATCTGCTAAAGATATCACAATTTTCACCCCCCCCCCAAAAAAAAGAAATCCTCTTCCTTCAAAGAGACAGTTCTCCTTCCACAAATTGCAAGTCTCCATTTATCCTGGACTCACTTGACTAATTCCTGAGTTGGCTCAATACTCAGCAGATTTATTTATTTATTTTTTGCAGAACCAGGGATTGAACTCAGGCCCTTGCACTTGCCAGGGAAGTGCTTATTCCACTGAGCCATCTCCCCAGCCCTTACCCAGCAGATTTAAAGCCCTCCCAAATACCCACATACCTGTTGCCTGCTCTATACTGAAAGTGTCAGAAACACCTGTCTTCATCAGCTGTGTGATCTTCCTACAGGTGACTTTGTCATCTTTTCTCCTTGATCCTCAACTCCTTTGCCTGTCAAATGGCAGTAAAAGAACAACTCTCTAGAGCTGTCATAAGGGTTGAGAGAATTAGAGAATTGGAGACCTAGTGGGAAGCCTGGCCCCCTCAAGAGCCTCTCTAGTAGAGCATCACCCAAAAATGTATTTCCTGTGGGTATGCATGAGAACAGATGGTTTCACTGGGTGGAGAAATAGGGTGTTGCCTTTTGAAATTTCAGGATGCAGCTGGGGACCAAGCTGTATCATAATGTTCTTCCTTATTAACAAAAGAATAACTATTTTTCCTGATTTTAACCCCTGTCTATATTAGATCCTATGATCAAGGCCAAAGGCCTCTTCAATTCTACCACAAAATGAGTCTAAACTAAAGGTTACATTGATTTGTTTAAGGCAACTTCAGACCTTCTAGAACTACTGCCAACACTTACTTCAGGATTCAACTCTATGTCAGGACACATCAAGACCAAATTTGAGAACAAGACTGCCTCTTCCATAGCTGTGTCCTCAACCAGTTTTGGAACTGCTGGTAAAACTACCCAGACTTTCTTCCACAGCAAGAAGTCTAGGACCATGAGAAAGTATGTTTGTATATGAGAATGGTACTGGCATGTACACAAGTCCATCTACACTATGCTCTCAGTTTCAATCAATGGGAATAAAGGACATTTCCTAAGAAAATCAGAACTGGCTCAATGCCCACCTCTCCTCTGTCTTCCTTCCAGTGTGGTGAAGGGCCATCCAGGTTCACAGTGATCCCTGCCCTGGGACCTTGAACCATGACTTGATTAATAATAAGAATTTGTTTTTAAGAGTTCTACCACACAAGAGGCCGCTAAGTTTAAGTAATTTAGTATCACAACAATAGAAACATTTAGGAAATGAGATGATTTGTTGGACCTTCCTGATGCTGGATTCCTTCCATCTTGTGTCACTTGAGTTGGTTCCAACTCATAGCCAAGTGCCCTCTGACTAGATGTAGAGCACAGTGGAGAACAGAGTCCAAAATCTATGGAAATCTGTAAACTACTGGAGTGAAGAGCCTTGGAGAATGGAAGGGCAGAGGTAGCAGGAACTGCCAGCCAAAGTTTTCCCCAGTGTCCTCTTCCCTCATATGCCCTGCATGTCTGGCAATTTGAATGCAGACTAGACATTTCATCATTTTTACAAGGATTTACACAAGAAGAGGTATGGACTCTGATGTGGCTGGAAAAACTCTAGTTTCAACTAGAGGCTTGGAGTTCAAGTTGGGGGAAGTGATTGAGAAGGATGAATTAACACTGTAGTTTGTTTTACTTTTATATTTTTTTCATTTTAATGAAAGAAAAGATAAAGTAGCAATGAAGCAGTTTCAAAACAGGTTATTATGACAACTACAATAATTAATACATTGCATATTGTCTTCCTAGTAGTTATTCAGAGGACAACATGCAGACATGATGTCTTGTCTAAACATTATTAGTAACACTGCAATTTTGAAATAGGACAGACATCTGACTCTGGCTAGTGAATATTTTACCCAATAGGATCTTTTCTTAAGAAGGATAAAAGTTCTTCATTTTCAGTCATTTGGTTTATTTGTTTTAGGGAAAATATCCATTTTTCCACCATTTTCCCCTTCTGAATCTTATTTTCTTCCACTTTTTAATTATAAACTAATAATTGTCATCAAAGAAAACATCCTACACACTCTAAAATCAGAACTTCTACTCCAAAGTGTATGTACTGAATTGATGAATGATAAGTATCTCAATTACTTTTTTCTTGTTGCTGGACCAAAATACCCAAGATACAACATTAACAAAGGAGGGATTTATTTAGCCTACAGTTTGTGGCAGTTTCAGTATACTCTGCTGTCTCTAAGAAAGAATGGCACATGGCAGAGGGTAGCAGTCCATGGTGGCAGAAAACATCAAAAGTAAATGGGAGAAGTATCAACAACAATGACAATAGGAAGCTGGTCTCTCTCCCTTATATTACAGCAATCCATCTGCCCCACAATGGGTGCAGCACTTGCACCCATAATCTCTGCAGTCCTCAGACCCATAATCCCAGCCTTGAATCATGAATTTATCACAAGCCCTAGACACAAACGATAACAATAAGGCACATTGAAAGAGCAAGAATACAAGCCTATCAACATGTACATATCTGATTTCCCATAGCCTTCCTTTTTATCCCCAAGCAAAATAAACAGTCCCCTTTCATTTTGCTTCTGCTGAGCTAGTCACCTGCCTCCTGCCTTCTGGCATTGAGATCTGTGACTTGCTGCAGACCTCTGGTTCACAGTGTTGGCCTAGGAGCAGAAATACCAGCTGGAAATGTTAAGGAAAGATATTCTTTTGCTTTTCCCAAATGTACTGAATCAGAACTCCAGATTGGGGACCCCAAAATCTAGGGTTTAACAAGCTCTCTAGGTGAACCTTGTGCAGACCAACATGGTTCTCAAACTCACGAATGTTGAGAACATATCCTGAGATACCACTGAAGTGTTCCATGAAAGACTTGGGATCCCTGGAGGAAGGGAGATGAATAAAAGTCTAAGATGTTTCTAGTTTTAGACCCTGTATTTGGTGTTGTGCCATGAAACCAAATAAGGAATATAAGAAAAGAGTGAGGAGCAGTAGAGATGGCCAGACCTGTGAACTGAGAACAGCAGCACAGAGCAGTAGAGGTGGCCAGAACCAACAGACTGTATTCAGTGATGCAGACCCAGAAGGAGGGGGAGAAACCTGCAGCTGGACACAGTGAGCTGAGACATACTGCTGGGCCTAGCAGAGTTTGGACTGAGACCCAGACCTACCAGGAGAATCCTCACAGCCCAGAGGAGGCAGGGGATAACTTAGGTAAAATAGTCTGCCTGGAAGTCTTCAGCTACATGAGGGGGAGGTGCTCAGACAGAACTCAGGGGAGCCAGTTTACAAACAAACTTCCAATTCAAGATTATCTCTGTTACACAGATACAGTGTTTGTTCCTATGGTCTAAAATACAAAACCATTAGTTAACAAAATTTACCAATTTCTAAAGTTCACTTGCTACTATTAGTATTGCTAATTGTACTATTGTAACTAGAATACTATATCTGCCTTAATTACATGTTCTTCCTTCAGTAATAATATCAGAATTTGCTTGGGTAATAACCTCACCAAAGCCCTATATCAAAGGATGGAGGACAGCGTCATATGGAAAACAATATCCCACTCCAAATCAATGGAAAAGAAAAAAACTTGGGACACACATAATACAAGAATTTCTCACATAAAAGAGATTTCTAAAGAGCAGACTCTTTACAGAAAGGTTCTGATGGTAGTGATATAACTACCTGCTATCCAACTTTCACAAAAAAGTATCACAGAAATAAAAATAAAGAGTTCTTTCTGAAATAAAAAATAACAAAACAAAGGAGCAAAATGCAATCTCAGGACCCAAGCCCCCCCTCCCCGAACAAATCCAGGAGACATCAGCATAGAAGAAACTGTAAGTCACACACCTGAAATCTCTAAAATAATGGCAACTGAAGTAAAGAAACAACTGCAGAAATGGTGTAGAGGAAAACAGATCACAAATAATTTCCCAGGTTAAAAAATGTTAACTATCACCAAAGAATTACTAAGTGTTTCTAAAGAAGACACTGATTAACAAAATAGAGGAGAATAAAAAATTATGGAAACCTGGAATGATCAATATAGGGAAAAAATAGAACGCATGTGGCAAATTCAAAGAGATGCACATGGCAAAACCATTTGAATGAAAGTGAAGACAGACTTTCAGACCTTGAAGACATTATTGTGATTATTAAACAAGTGAAGAAATAACTCTGAAAAATGAAAAGAATCTAGGAAATAAAAATTCAACAGCTGCAAGAAGAAGTGAGGAAACACAAATCTATCGGGAGATGGCTGAGTGGAATAAGTGCTTCCCTGGCAAGTGCAAGGGCCTGAGTTTAATCCCAGGTTCTGCAAAAAGAAATAAGACTAATAGGCCTCAATGAGAAAGAAGGGGTCTGCACAAATATAGGTAAAAGAATATGGGCAAAAGTAATAGCAGAAAGCTTCCCAAATATGAAGAAGCAACTTCACATCCAGATAACGAAGGCATATAGAATTTCAAATAATATCAACCCAATTAAATCTACACACAGATATAAAATAATCAAGATTGCAGAAGTTCAGAACAAGAACAATAGATTAAAAGTCTCTAAAAAAAAAAAAAACTCATTTAAAGGAAAACCCAGCAGAATAACCACAGATTTCTCATCATAAGCTACCAAGTAAAGAAGAACATGGAATGAAGTATTCCAAGTCTGACAAGAAACAAATTCCAACACCGACTGATATACCATGCACAATTCTCTTTCAAGTTTATTTATTTATTTTGAATTTATTTTATTTTATTTTTTAAATTGTAATTATTTTTTATTGAAGAACAAATAGCAATGTGACAGTTTCAAGACACATTAACAGAACAGATTTGATAAATTAATACACTGCAAATGGTTTTCATAATGTTTTGGTGTCATACAAGGTGCCTACATGATATTATACTTACAGACATTATTGTGCCAGATGTCACTAATCAGTGAATGAAGAGATTGTAGCTATATACTTATCTTATTTTTATAGCTGAATTATATCACAGATTCAATAATTAATACTTTCTACCTTGTTATCTTCCTAATGTTTGTTCATAGTACTAGAAGCCAAGATAATATCTTGTCCAACCACTTTAGTGAAAATCTTGTTTCTCATAGAATTATGCAGGAGCACAGCATATTTATCTTAACTGTACTGTTTATACACACATATCATGATTCTTCCTTTGTATACCCCCTTTTTTTGTCTAGACCTGTCAAAGATGAGCACTCCATTATCATTAAACAAATTTAGGTGCCAGAACTTGGTGACACAACCCAACACAGTCCAGCATTCCACATTAATAGTGAGTTATCTGAAGAAGTTGTTGACTATAGCTATTTAAAGCTCAACTTATTTTATGGCCCCACGTTATATACCTCATTTTTACACTTTTCTGATGGATGGTTAAGACTGAGATAGATCAAGACCTATATACCAAAAGATGTAGCTTTTGTTTTTGATGAGGTCAGTGAAGTCCCCTCAGGGTTTATCTTGCAATCCTGTACCTTACTCTGTAGATCTTTTGTCTGTGTCATCCATGCGGATGAGTCATGGCCAATTCTTGACCAGTTTGCTCTCTGGGAGAGCCTGAGAGAAAGTTTTCTCTCCATGTGACTCTCCCCAGGCACACTATTGATCATCAGCCTCTTTCCTCTCTGGCTCCATAATCTCCTCGATCAGAAAATTTGGGGCACAACTGAGTTTCATGATGTTACAGAACAGGTTCTCTATCCCTTGAGTCTTCACTGACTTGAAAGGCGAGGGCCAAAATGTTGGCTGGCCTTGTGGCTCTTCTATTTTTCCAATTTTGATCTGTGAACTTAGGTTGTTAACCATCTAGAAGAAAAGCTAATTAGTACCCTGCAGCATATGCTGTTCAGTTTGTCCTATATGACTAAATTCTTTTTAGTTGTTGTTGTACATTTCTATTTGTATTTCTTCTTTTGACTTCTTATACTAGGGAGACTACGATATTTGCACATGTGTGTCTGGTTTATTTCACTTACAAGTATATGATAAAATGGCATCCACTTCAATATAAATGCTTCAAGCTTATCATTCTTAGTAGCTGAGTAATGCTCCATTATATAGAAATACCACATCTTTTTCAACCATTCCTCATGTGATGGACATCTTGGTTGTTTCCAAGATTTTGCTATCACAAATTGTGCCGCTATAAACATAGGTACACATATATCACCATGATATAATGTTTTCAATTTTTTGGGAAATTCCCAGTTAGGGGGCTAGCCGGCTTGAATGGGATTTCCACTCCTCCTCTTTTGAGGAGTCTCCACACTCACCTCCACAATGGTTGTACCAGTCTACATTCCCACCAGCAGTGGAGAAGTGTTCCCTTTTCCCCACAACCTCTCCAACATTTGTTGTTGGTTGATTTCCTTATAATAGCCATTCTATCTGGAGTGAGATGGTATCTCAGTGTTTTTTTAATTTGTATTTCACGGATGACTAGTGATGTGGAGCATTTTTTCATATATTTATTTGCTTCTTTAATTTCGTCCTCTGAGAAGTGTGCATTCATCGCAGACGCTCATTTCTTTAAATTTGAGGGTCCTGGGATCCGCGGAGACGGCGTGGCGTGGGTTCGGCCTCTGGAACCTGGCTGCTGCTGCAGCATAGACACGCAGCATTGTGGGCAGGTGAGAAGGATGCACCGCCAGTATTTCTCCCCACCCCCGATCCTGATCCCGTGTAGGTCTGCGGTGCCGGGGTGCGCGGGGAGCCCTGCTGTCAGTGGGGTGGCTGCCGCTTGCCTGGAGCTGGACTGGACACCGGGCTCGGGCCAGCTGGAAGGGAGCAGGAGCAGGACCCGGAGCCCTTGACAGTACTTAGGAGACCGGTTGAGTTCGAGGTGGACCAGTCTTCAAGTCGTGTTCATCTTCCAGCCTTGCAACAGGTCCTGTCATTTACTAACGTTGGCAGTTTTGCCATAATCAGAAGAATACACGTGTGCTTGGACCGAGGCAGGTGTAGCCCCGGCCTGCTGCCGTGATGTTCTAGTGACAGGGAAGAAACGGTGAACGTGCAATGCTGGTATATGAACAGCAGATTTCTAGAGCAACCTAGACTGCGGGCCGGTGGTGCAATGGACAATGCGTTTGACTATGGATCAGAAGATTCTAGGGGGACCTAGCTGATTTTTCCTGGGAAGCAGATTTGGATTCGTGGGCAGGAGAACTTTTAGAGGTGATCATGTGGGATCAATCAGTCCTGAGGACTAAGGCAGGGGAGAAGTAGAGCCAACCCGCAGTCCAGGAGAAGGGAATAGATCATTGGGAGAGATGGGGAAGAAACTTTAGGACGGTGTTCTGAGAAGGCCACTAGGAGTAGGAGACGCCTGAACCCAGAGTGGAAGTTAAAAATGAGGCCCCCTACTTTGGAACCTAGGGCCCAGGATTCTCAGCAGCCCAACAAAGCAAGTGCTGTCCGTGAGGGGGTGGATGGCAGCTACTGCTCCTGTGGCTACTGATTGCCTGCTATAACTAAGACAGAAGTGAGTGAAGCTTTGAAATCAATTGACTCAACTCTGTGAAAGCTTTTAATGCATGCAAATATTTTGTTTTCTCCTAGACAGTGTTGAATCATGTTTTGTTAGGACTGTTCCCTCAAGTCTGGCAGACAAAAATAATGCCTTATTCATCTTAGTAATTTACCATGGACCCTGCCATCTTATAACAGATACTGAGTGAGCATTTGAATACAGTGGCTGTCACAAATGACTGATGTGAAAATTGAGTGGCCCTAAAGGATGCAAACACTAGAGATGTGATTGTATTTGGCTCTTTTTTTTTCCCTTTGATACAGAGTCTGGCTACACAGTTTGGACTCCTTTTTTCTTCTCCTGTCTCAGTCTCTTTAGTGCTGTGATTACAGGCGTGCACCACCATGCCTGGTTTCTATGGCTGGCACAGTGACACAGCATTCAGGACTAGATCAAACTTGGCACCTTGTGCTTGCTAGGCAGGAGCTTATGCTACCAAGCTGCCTCCCCAGCCCTCACTCTGTGTAACATTTCCTAGTTTTGTAAGAAGTAGCCAAATGTTGGTCAGAGTGTTAGATGACAATGTGTAATGGCATTGATCAAGAGACAGAGTATAGAGAAGCTTATTTTTATATATGATTCGTATTAAAGATAATATACTTCCACTGAGAGTGAAAGAGTTGCCTTAGCCAGAGGACTTCCCACATACTGCACACTGTACTAAGCTATGAACATATATAAGTCTTCTTAATGAACCCTATATTACAGGTTATTAAATTGGGGCCAGAGAGAAGTGACTTACTCACAGTCATAGGTAAATTGTGATAGAAGTTAGAATTCCTCTCGTTAAAAGCCTTTGCTTTTAAATAAGCAATATTTCTGAACATGCAAGTTAAGTCCATCATATGATGACTCTTGACATCTAATCATTTGGCAACTATAATTTTATTAACTGTAGTCAGAAGCAAACATGAATTTAATCATGCTGTCTTTGCTATGTTGCTCCTTTAGTTTACTTGTTTCCTTCATACATAATTAGCTTACCTGCTCACACACTTGAATCTCAGCTGTGACAGCCTAGATTCTGATTACAGATTCAGCCCTATCTCCCAATTAAAATAGCCTGAAGACAGCAGACACTTTTTTTTTTAATAATTTTATTGAAAAACAAATAGCAATGAGACAGTTTCAAAACCAATTCGTAGGACGGTTTCAATAATTAAAACATTGCATATTGTTGAAAAAATAAATAAATAAATTTGAGGGCCCTGTTATATCTTAATTATTTATACATTCTAGACAGCAGACCTTTGTCCAATTCTTATTAGTTAGGATTTTTTCAAAATTTGTGGGTTTTCTTTTCACTCTGTTGACAATTTCTTTTGACGTGCAGAAACTTCTCAAGAAGAGTTGATCCCAGTTGTTGATTCTTTCAAGTGTTTCCCATGCGAATATATATTTGTTCATGAACTCTTTACCTACTCCTATGTCTTCAAGAGTTCCTCCTACTTTCTCTGCCAGGAGAGTGAGTGTCTCTGTTTTAATGTTTAGATCTTTAATCCATTTTGACTTTAGCTTAGTGCATGGTGATAGAACTGGGTCAAGTTTTAGTTTTCAGCATGAAGAAAGCCAGGTTTTTCAGCACCATTTGTTAAAGAGGCTATCTTTCTTCCAGTAGGTTTGTTTGGCCCCATTGTCGAAGATCAGATGGCTGAATGTGTTCATAGATGTCTCTGTGTCTTCTAATCTATTCCATAGATCCTTAGGTCTATTGCATTGTGAATACCATGTTGATTTTATCACAGCGGCTTTGTAGTATAATTTCAAGTCAGGAATTGTAATGCCTCCTGCCTTGTCTTTATTGGCCAAGATTGTCTTTGCTATTCTAGGTCTTTTGTGGTTTGATTTTTAGGAACAATTTCTCTGGGTCTGGGAGGTATGTTGGTGGCAGTTTGGTAGGGATTGTATTAAATCTGTACAGCCATTTTGGGAGTATGGCCATCTTCACAATGTTGGTGCTTCCTATCCAGGAGCAAGGAATATCTTTCCATTTTCTGAAATCCTCTATAATCTTTTTTCTTAGGGTGTTGTAATTTTCTGTGAAAAGATGTTTGACTTCCTTGGTTAAGTGAATTCCAAGGTATTTCATTTTCCGCAGTAAAAGGTATTGTTTCTATTGTTTCCCTTTCAGTGTGGTTGCTATCTGTGTAGAGGAATGCTATTGACTTTTGAGTATTGACTTTGTATCCTGCTATGCTACTGAGTTTCCCTATCAGTTCTAGTAGTTTTTTGGTGGAATTTTTGGGGTCTTCTAAGTAAAGTATCATGTCATCTGCATGTAGTGATAATTAAACTTCTTCTTTACCTACTCTTATTCCTTTTATTTCTCCCTCTTTTCTAATGGCTGTTGCTAATGATTCCAAAACTATATTGAATAGGAGAGGTGATAGAGGACATCCTTGTCTTGTACCTGATTTAAGAGTAAAAGATTTCAGTTTTTCCCCATTTAGGATTATGTGAGCTTTTGGGTTGTCATAGAAGGCTTTTATCGGGTTAAGGTAGAGTCCATCTATTCCAATTTTCTGTAGGACCTTGAACATGAATGAGTGTTGGACTTTTTCAAAAGCTTTCTCTGCATTAATTGAGATGATCATGTGGTTTTTAGATTTCAGTTTATTAATACAGAGTATTACATTTATAGATTTTCAAATATTGAACCATCCTTGCATCCCTGGGATGAATCCTACCTGGTCATGATGTATGATATTCTTGATGATTTGTTGTATTCTATTTGCTAAGATTTTATTGAGTATTTTTGCATCTATGTTCATGAGGGAGAGTGGCCTGTAGTTCTCCTTTTTAGTTGTGTCTTTCCTTGGTTTTGGAATCAGTATAATAAAACTGGATATTAGCACTAGTGGATACCAGATCCATGTCATCACTAATGTATGGTAACCTGGATTGTTTCACAGGCCCTACTGTGTGTCTAGAAGAATATGGAGGTCAGTACATCATGGTCTGGAGAGCCTAGGTGACAATGGTCATCAGGCCTTTGGCTCTATACCCTTATGATGTCTGTTTCTTGGACTGCTGATGGGTGTTTGAATGGACACCATACAGAGTGAATTGTGCATGGGAATCCACATAGTGAAAGTTGTGACTTGAGGGCCTCTATCCGTGCAGTGCTGACTTCCCCAGTATATGTGGGCTGTGTGTGTGAAACAATATTGACTGTCTGGCAGCCATGAGGAAATAGGACAATCTTGAAACTGGAAGAAGCAAGGTGATTCACCCCACATATAGCCCTTTCAGTTTCCCAGTATGAACCATGCAGAAACTTGGCAGGACATGGTGAATGACTATGGATTATGGGGAACTGAATAATGTGATTTATTCATTGAATGTGTTAGTGCCTGATATTGCTAACTTGATGGGTTGTCTAACCAAGATTCTGGAGTGATACCGTTAGGTTGTGAATTGAGCCAATGCTTTCTTTTCCACTGCTATCATGCCAGAAAGTCAAGATCAAATATGTCTTCCCCTGGGAGGGTAGGCAATGGACCTTTCAGGTGTTTCCACAAGGCGATTTCCATAGCCCAACTTTGTGTTATGCCTTATGGTCCAGAACCTGGCCACCTGGACCATGCCTAACTCTCTGTAATTGCTCTACTTTATTGATGATATCATGTTAGCCTCATATTGCCTTGCTTATTTGTTTTATTTCTTTTATACATATATTTTAAAAATATGTTATATATTTATTTATTTACTTATTTATTTGGAATAGAGTCTCACTATGCAGCTCTAATTCAAAGTGATCCTCCTGCATCAGTTTCTACAGTGCTGGATTTACAGGTGTTTGCCACCATGCTCAGCTTCAGTGATTAGTACAGTGCACCTGGGGTACTGGGGCCAGCATGGCATGTGGTACCAGGGATCAAACATGGGTCCTTGCACTTTCCAGGAAGGTGTTTAGACCACTGAGCTGTCTCCCCAGCTATGCCTTGCTTATCTGTAAGCCACTGAACATGGCCTGAAGGAAGCTTTCTGGCCAGGCAGTGAACTCTGAATGAAGACAAAGTCCAGGGACATGGCTTGTCTGTAAATTCTTGGGTATTATCTGGTCAGTTAAGATGAAAGTAATTCCCAATGTGCCACAATTGATAAGACCCAGGCATACCCCAGACCCATCACAGTATACCAATTGCAGGCATATGTGGGCATGCTAGGTGTCTGGTAGATATTTACACCACACCTAGCTACTCTGCTGTATCCTTTATACAAGATGACCAAAAAGGGTATAGCATGGGACTGGACAGAAAGAGTGAAAGCTGCTTTCCAGGACTTGACAAGGACAGTCACACAGGTACAAGCCCTCCAAAGTTTATGGATTTGGCTGGGGCCTCTGGCAGAAACAAGGCAAGATAAACACTTTACTGGACTTTTGATCAAATATTCAGAAACAGCAACAGTGTATGCTGCTTTGCATGTGTGTGAGGGGATCACAGTGGAAGTGCAGACTGCACACTCTGTGGAGGACTGGGTTCTGACACGGACATCCCCCTCCTAGAAGTAGAGTGGCCCATGGCTCCACCTTCATGCACTAGGGAATGAACTTTCCACATCAGGCTTTATTCTTGGCTAGCCCATTGTCAGCTAAACTGTTAACAGTTTGGGGACTTGTGATGTACATGGCACAGGAAACACTACAGTATGATGGACTGCAGGTCATGACATTTAGCCACTATGCAGAAAGAAGAGAGGCACCTCTGGCTAATACCTGATATACCTATGGGTCTAGCCATGGCACAGCTCCACAGTGAGTAGCAGCCACTGTCCAGCCTAGTACAGAAATCCTCTACTTTGACACTGGAACAGGCAGATTGAGCCAGTGTGCAGAATTGTGAGCAGTGTGGCTACTTTTAGTGTATAAAGAAGACCCTTACAAACCTACATGGGTATCTGGGCCATATTTAGAGGCCTGATCCTCTGGTTACCAGCTTGGTTGGCCCAGGACTTGCAGGTAGGGCACTGGCTCGTGTGGGGTGCTGACTTACAGTGAAACTTATGGGAGCACAGCCAAACAACTAACCAAGTCATATATCGTGTTTTATAACATAAGCCACTTTCTTGCCAGGAAATGACTCAGCACACACCTCGATGAGGGCAGTCACTGGGCTACCTTCTGCTGTGACACCCTGGCTCCACAGAAACTGAGGCATGTAAGACCCCACACCATGCATGTAGTACAGCAGTGGCACCTGAATTTGTGTCCTGTTGAATCAAAGTCTGCAGTAAAAGCATGTGCCGAGTGTACTTAACTGATGCCCCAGAGGATAAGGGTACCCACGTAGCCTGACATGACCCAGTGGGCACCCCACCCCCTACAGTAATGACAAATGGATTACATTGGGCCCCTGCGTCTCTTGCACAGACACAGATATGCTGACTCTTATGCATACAGCCACAGGTGCAGGCTTCACCTACCTGCCCTGTTCTTCTGCTGAGCAGGCTCATAACACAATGGCATTATAATGGTTGACAGCTGCATATGGAATATTGTATGAATAGTATCTGACCAGGGAACTTATTTCACAGGAGCTCAGATGCAACAATGGGGCAGAGACAGGCCAGGGAGGTAACTCAATGGTCTAAGCTCCTGCATGGGAAGTGAAAGGTCCCAAGTTCAAGCCTTGATGCTGCAAGCTGTGCTGGCCCTGGAACCCTGGGTATTATGTGCACATCTGCAATCCCAGCACTGAGGAAACTGAGACAGGAGGATCACTATGAGTCTGAACTGCATAGAAGGACCCTGTATCAAATAATTAAATATATGTTTTAAAAAATGGGCCGGAGACAGTGATGTCAGATGGCACATTCATGTGCCCTATTGGCTGAAGGTTGCTGGCATGATTGAGAGGTACAATAGGCACCTCAAAATCAAACTGGCATACTTGGCATCAGAGTTCTCAGGCTGGGTGAAGGTCTTGCCTCAGGCAGTACAATTGCTCCATGACTAGCTGTGACATGGGTGACAGCGAATTAGATTGCCTCCTGAAACTGCATCCTGTCCATCTACACATCTGCCCCAAAGAGCAAGATGTAAGGTAATACTAGGGTCCTTAATCTTCCCCAAGTCAGAGCCCATATGGTCCAGAGGCCATTGTCAATGGATATGAGATTGGTCTACGGTCCCCCTGAATATTTCTCTGTTAGACCTGAGGGAAAAGACTGAAACAAGCCATAGAAATACAGCCCTTGACTTTAACGTGGCCCTTAAAGTCCTTACTGTGCTCTCTTCTTTGTGTTAGAGCCACCATTCTGAAAGGGAGCAAAGTTGTGGCTCCTTGGCCCATCCCCCTGGGGGGTGGGGTGGACCAGCCCCAACTTCCTTGTCCCCAATAGTAATGAGAACCTAAGTGTATCCCAAACAGGGAGCAAGAAGGGTGTAAGATGACTCCAGCCACAGTCCTATCAAGGATGAGCATGTGACCTGCATCCTCTAGGAAAAGTAGGATCTCCCTGCAGTGGTTTCTTTCTGCTCAGACCTTCCGATCGAGATGAGTCACACTAACAGTTCTGTCTCCTGGACATATGTTTGTCTATGCACACAAACAATAGCATTGAACTCCCAGTCAATGCTGCTCAAGGCCTCCCCTGGAGAACTGCACCAGAATCCCTTTTCAATTGGGCAAACTGATGACAACAAAACTGATTCTGCTCTGTGTGGGATCAAGAATGCCAGGTCATTGAGCACTTATCTGAATGAGCATGACCATCCTCGGAGACTGGGACATGTTGCCTACAGTGGCTCAGGGTAGCTGACAGAAACTCCAGTAACACTGCAGGTTGTAGACTCCCACCCATTTGTATTCAGCAGGTGAATGTGATGGCAGGGAAACTGAACTGCAGGGTGGATGACCTCTGACCTCTGTAACCATACATTTCTAATTACTAACACAAACAAATTTTAGGACAGCCAGAAGCTCATCGTTCAGTACCCACTGATTGGCCTGTTACAGAAGCCTGATGGGTCTGTGGCAACATGGGCTGGCCACACCTACCTGTATAGACAGGATATGGCACCTGGTGACTTCCAGACGTCAAGAGCACTATCACACCCATCTTTGCTGACACACCCCACAGTTGTAACACTGTGTAACACAGGTGGCAACATATTAAATGGGTGGCCTATTGATTTTATCTGATGACCTTGATGTTGTCAGGAACAAGGATCAGGACCTAGCCCTTCAGGGTGAAGCCCTTGTTCAGTATATGGTACAGGCCTAGAATACTCCATGGCAGGCTTTGATGTTGCTCATACTGAGACATCCCAAGTGAGAAGAGTTGTTTTTTAAACACTATGGCTCTCAGTTTGCTGACTGAAGTGTAAGGAGGCACTTAGGACCTCTTGCATGTAGAATGTTTTTCTTTTTTTCTCTTCTCACTACAACACCCAGGAGCAAGAAGCCTTGTAGGAAATGGATGCAAAGGTTTCTGCCACCCATGCCTTATAGAAGACTCCCTCGTCAAAGGGTGGGTATCCCTGGGGTCCACCTGGCACTGTAGCCATAGTTCTGCTGTAGTGTCAGTGGGGTTTTCAGTGTTGTGCTATCCCATGTTCATCATGGTGATCTCTGCGGACAGGGGTCAGCTCAGTGGGGCAGTTGAAAAAGACTATTCTACCTGATCTTTAAGGAGGTGGAATTTAGGGGACACTGTGGCTTCAAGTTTCAAAGCTTGGGTCTCAAGTCGTCTGAGAAAAAACTAAAGACGTAAATCCACTGTCTACTGCAGGGAATTGTTTATGTAAGCTTGACTCAGCACACCCCACATGCACTGGTTAGCCCCACACAGAAGAATGTAAACAGGCAAACATAAGCAAATGCTGTAGATGCAGCTTCTCTTTCTTGCTGCTGCCTGGCTTTGAACTGATGTGTGCTTCACATGCATTCTGTGCATCTCACTATTACAGAAGCCTGATGGGTCTGTGGCAACATGGGCTGGCCACACCTACCAGCATAGACAGGATATGGCACCTGGTGACTTCCAGACATCAAGAGCACTATCAGACCCATCTTTGCCGACACACCCCACAGTTGTGACCCTGGGGATCTCACTATTGCTCGGGTACTCAGACATAGAGGAGGCCTTCTGCTCCCTGCGTATGTCAAGTTGCTTCTCTCCCAAGGGTTTTGTATAGGTTTTTCTGTCTATGAAGATTTTGTTGTGCATTGATCTGTTGATGGGGTTTCAAGTTCCGTGTCACCCCTCCCACCCAAGACAAAGTCTCCCTGTTTCATTGTCTTCCAAGTGTCTCTGGATATTTGAAAACATTGTGTGTGGGTTGTTTATTGTCTACAACACATTTGGTGTGCTGCTTCTCAAAGGGCAGGGACCTTCACGCATGGGTGTAGGCGGAAGATTTCAGATTGAAGAGGCAGAATTTCCACCTCTGTGGAATAAGAGAGTATGAAATAAACACAGATGTTTTTCTCAGAAGGACAAAAGGCACAAAAGATTAAATCTCAAGATTTGTTTCCCTTGAAAAATAAATGGCAAGGTTGTTGACTAAATGTAAACCTGCTTGAGATAAAGTGATTTGAGAATCTGGAAAACCGAGGAAGAAACTGACAAAGATTGGATTACCTTTTAAAGGCATCACTGAGAAGTCAGAAGCAAATAAAAGGTGTAAATGATTTGTGGTGATCTTTCTCAAATTAAGAGAAATGGTCCAAATGTGCTTACTGCCTGTCGTCCTTATAACTTGCAAGTGTGTGCTGACATACAACCACTTTAAGGGAGTAAGCTGTAAGGCAGGTAAGGTAAGTGACCTACCTAAGCCTAGGAAGCTAAGAATTGGAGTCACTGGAATTAGAACTCAGAGCCTGAGCTCTTAGTTGTGTTTCTACATTGTCTCCCACCCAGTTAGAGAGAAGTGTATAATATCCACTCTGTGCGCAGTGTGGTCAATGAATGCTTACAGTGAGACTCTGGGGTTTCTGCTCTTTTCAAAATGGCCAACAAGGCACAGAAAACAAGAGATAATAGATTACTTACTAACATGTACATAAATTCCTACTGGGGGCTTGCAGGTTAGCTCACTTGCTTAAGCACCTGTTTGGCCAGCCCCAGTTAGGCACAGGGGACCACATTTCAATCCCCAGCTCCACATGCCTTACCAGACCGGCACTTACAGCCACCTGAGCCAGTCAATCAATCAATCAATCAATCAATATCCTTCTCAACTTTTGGGGGTTTGCAAGTTAGCTCAGTTGTTCAAGTGCCTGCTGAGGCAAACCCAGGGAGGTATAGGGGCCCATGGTTTGATCCCCAGCTACATATGCCTTACCAGACCCACCCTTAAGGCATCCTGAACCAGTTAAAAGAAAATACTTCTAAATTTCCATAAATTAGAACTTTTTCCTGTGAAATAATACAGATTGTTTAATATGAACAATAAAAATATGAACAACAAACTCTTGATAATGGTTACTTCTGGGGTATTTGAAACAAATATGAACAGATAAAACATATAAGATGGGCCTCAGTTGTACATACAGTGACTACGTAGCATGAATCAGAAGCAGAACCAATTTGGCACTTTGTACCTGCACTCAGTACCTGGACCTATGTCTCTAGATGGAAGTAGAAGGGTCCTCCCAGAACTTCCCACCTTTCTAACCTTACACAGTCTTTGGTTTAATAAATTTAAATTTCTAAGGAAATACTTACAAATATGTTAAATTATTTTTTACTCTTACAAATATTTTGTATATTATCCAAAAACATGACCATTTGCCAACTTCAAGTGATGCTGATTACAAAAGTTAGGCACTCCAGAATTTCATAAAAACATCATATAATTTTTTTTTTGCAGTACCGGGAAAAAGCTCAGGACCTTGAACTTGCTAGGCAAGGACTTATTCTACTGAGCTATCTCCCCAGCCCCTTAAAATATTATATACTTTTACTCTTGGCAATAGCTTTTAAATACCTTCTTACATTCGAAGTCCACAGTCCTGCAATTTGATCCAGATAGCTGAATAATGTGTGTATATGTATATATGTGTGTGTGTATGTGTGTGTGTGTGTATGTGTGTGTATGTGTGTGTGTGTATGTGTATGTGTGTGTGTATGTGTGTGTGTATGTGTGCGTGTGTGTGTGTGTGTGTGTGTGTGTCTGTGTGTGTGTGTCTGTATTTTTGCTTTTAGGAGCTTTATTAACATATAAATTGCATGCCATATAATTCAAACATTCAGATACACAAATTGGCAAGCTTTTAGTATATTAGTAGGATTATGCAACCCTAATTAAAATGCATTATCTGCATGTGAAAAAAGAAACTGACACACATTTCCTAGTCATTCCTTCTTCAGCATTCCCATCTCAACAGTCACCTCAGATAACCACTAATATACTTTCTCTATTTCTGGATTTACCTAGTCTCAAATTTTCATATAAGTGCAATTATGCTGTAGGTGATCCTCTGTGAATGACTTCTTAGCATATTTGAAGTTTCACCCACGTTGCAGCATGTGTTAGTACTTCATTATTTTTATGGATGAATAACGCTGTGGTGTGGATATACCATGCTTTGTTGGTCTATTGTCAGTTTATGGGCATGAGGGTTGTTTCTAATTTAGGACAGTCATAAAAATGATGCTATAAACATTTCTGTACAATTTCTTGTGGTTGTGTCATTTTCTGTTTCTTGTATATGTACCTGAAAACATAATGTCATATTCCTAAATCATATAAAAATTAACTTTTTATGCATTACTGAAAGTATAATGTGTAATTCCTATGTCATATGGTAAATCCATGTTTGGCTTTTAAAAGAACTTGGGAAAATATAGATGGAATATAGGTATGGAAATATAGATTTGAGATAAAAACCTAATGTCCCGAGACAGCAGGGAAGAATAGTCGGAGCCCAAGGACGACTGCTGTCTGATTGAATTTCCCAGAAATGGGATTCTAGATAGCAGCTTCTCCTGCAGGCCTTGTTCTTTGATCCCTTGCTGGGATGTTATCAGCTAGCAATTGTGTGGACCTAGTGTTAGGCAAATAGTGGAAGTTAGTAGGGATAGCAGTTTGAACTCACTTAAGCAATTATGCACATTCCTTAGCCTGTCTTTAGCCCTCAGCAAACGTGAGATGCTTCTGAGGCTCTGGGCTCACTTGGAGAGAGATTCATCTTAGTGAGACCTCTGAACCTATTTTCATCAGGTCCACTCATCATTTCTTTTGGCATCAACCCATAACATACAACACTTAGGCATCTGTATATTTAAAAACAATTTTTTTGTCTATATTTTAGGGAAGAGAATACAGGATGTTCAGGGGCTCACTACTAGATCAAACTCATACTGATTCTCCTGTTTATAGCCTCCCAAGACCTGGATTACAGGCATGCACTGTATGTCCTTAGAGATTATTTGGGCCCTACATTGACTCCATTTTGTTGCCCTTCTAACCTCGCCATGTTCCTGTTCTTTATGTGCCTACCCCTCCCAACTCCCTCACCTCTATGACCCAAGCCTTATCTTGACCGACATCTATACCCCTTCCCTATTTTTGAGGATCTTGACAAACTCTATATACTTGTGACCCCACACCCCTTTAACTACAAAACACAAAAGTGACACCAATCTCTAAGATTAGAGATACTGACAACAAAAAGGGGGGAATGTAGGGCCCAAATAATCTCTAAGGACATACATGAGGTTAAGTCGCCATTCTGTTCTGTATGCGCCGCCTTAGTACATCAGCTAATCATGTCAGCTAAATTACTGCCTAATGAACTAATGCTGTGAACCTTTGCCCCACTAGGGCCTGTAATCCCTGTTCCTAAAACAAAGAGGACATAAAAACCTCAGGTGTGGTCATAAACCTCAGGCCTAGCTTGGGAAAACATATAATCTCTGGCCTGGGGACACTCTTGTCACTTTACACAAGTAAACCCACCCGTTGGCGGAATGCAGCTAAAACCACAGAGTTAGCTAGTAGTTGCCCTTTGGCCTACCCCTCTTAGTTACCCTAAAAAGTCAAATATTCTCAAAGCCCTCCTCCCTTTGTCTTCGGGCTTAAAACCCAGCCCACGGTCAGCT
>PVKA01017045.1:0-16363 GCA_004027165.1 Ctenomys sociabilis
AATAACTAATGGCATGAATTATAAAGCTTCATTTATAATATTCAAAAAACAAGTTCGTTTATAGAAATGGATAGTGTTCTTGATTGTAAATATATCAAGGATAAATTTAACTTTAATAAATTTAGCTTCTTTCTGAAACTTTTCCTATATAGGCATGTACAGAAATAATAGTGTTTATTAATTTTAATAAGAAAATATAATGCACTTCATCCCCTTTTACTGTGCTCAAGTACATGTTCACAATTATCAAAAACACTAATTGAATAGGAGGAATGTATTTGTATAAGTAATAAGAAGTGGTTTGTCTATAAACACTCATTTGTACATAAAGTAGAATTTACTAAAGGAAAAAGAAAAAGTTCTACAGGAGGTAGAGGCAGGTGGGAGAACAATGTGAAAGATTCCCTTTTAGAAGGTGATGGAGAGTTACAGGGCTGAGCTGGCAGGTGTTGCATATTACACTATAATGTGGTTTTGGATAGAGCTGTGAGGTTATTAGTTTCTTACACATTTTTGTGAGCAATTTATTCTAAGTTAAACTTTCAGCTCTAGGTATCCTGTTAATCAACATAACAGAAAGACAATGGAGGGGCCAGGGAGATGGTTCAGTAGAATAAGCTTTTTCCTGGCAAGTGCAAGGTCTGAGTTCAATCCCCGCTTCTGAAAAAAAAAAAGAAAAGAAAGACAATAGAAAATATCATTCTAGATATTCACATAGACAAACATCTGCCAGGCATATAAATTCCACTTTCCCAAGAACTACTGTAAATGGGGATGGACAATATGCCCTCTATTCATTTTAGTTTGTTTTCCCTAGCATGATGAGAGGAGTAGAATAAGCCTGATTGTGAATTCAGTGTAATTTTTCCCAAGTAAAGATTTTGGTTGTGTGGGTATTTGGACAAGAACTTCTGAAGCAAAGCCAAAAAAAAAAAAAAAAAGAACTTGTAGCTTCAGGGACTTTTTGATTCAATAAAGATGTGTATTGGGCATCGGTCCATTGAGGGTCATGCAAAAGTGTTCGCTATCTTTACTAAGTTGGTCATTACTCAACACGCAAGGACTTCCTGTTGTTTTTACAGTATCAGTACAAAGAAACAGAAACCTTATTTGTTTAAGTTTTATACTTATCTATACTAATAATTTAATATAAATGTAAAGGATACATTTTTGTTGAATGATCATTAAAGATAAATAGGCTTTAAGTGTGTGCTATCTTTTCCCTGACCTTACTAGCGTGCATAATGAGCTGGTTAGCCAGGGCACTATGAAAGGTCTGGAAGAGATACAGAATCTGCTACAGGAAGGGAACTCTGTTTTTTCCAAGTCATTTCTTCAAAAATTTCCTTATCCAAGGTCATGTAACTGATGGATGGTGGACTTGAAGTTACAAAGTTTCTATTAATAAGCTTCCTGCTTCACAAAACATCTACTGTACATGAAGTAAGATCAAAGAGTATTATGAACAACAAAAATAGCTATAGTCTATTTTTTTAAAAAAAATCTCTCTATCTTTGAATACACCTATCCAAATTGTTCCTTTTACTTTCTGAAATATTTTTGTGTGTCTTTAGCTACGCTGTCATGGCTGTGTCAGTGTTCTGAATTGATGCATAATGCCTTTTCTGGCCATTTTGACATTGTGCGATGCTACAGTTCATATCTATATGTCTTTCTGAGGCTTGATACACTGCTCCACAGGGCTCTCGGGAGGTGAGCAAATGACAAGTGCATGCTGGTTTCCTGCATTAGTCCTCTGGTGAGCTTATGGCTAAATGTGAAGCTTGCAAGTGAAACCTCCTTGGAGGAGGCAGGTCCCTGGAGGCATGGCCTGTGAGGGTGTAACTCCCTCCCTCCTCCCTTCATCTCTAAGTCCCTGCTTTCTGCCCGCATGTTGAGTGCTTTTTCCTCTGCCATCTCCCTCCACCATGCTGTCCCAACTCACAGATGGTGAGTTAACATAATCCTCTCCTCCTTGGAGCTGTGGGTGTCAGGTATTGTGTCCAGCGAGGAGAGAAGGAAGGAAAGCTGACAAGAGCCAGAAGTCATGCACACACAGTGCTAGGTCTGGTAAAATAGGTCAGTGAGGACACAGGGTAGTTATTCTGAGCCTATGCTTCCCTTGGACACACTCAGCAGTATTCACTACACTTTTTCAACACCTTGTAAAAACAAGAAAGAGGGCTTCCAGAATTGCTTCATGGCATAGTAAGAAGGATGGCATAGGTGTGTGCAAAGCAGAGGAGTACACTACTCTGAGATGAATTAATGATAATGCATCTTTTACTTCTATACTTAAAAAAAATTAAACTCTGTTGTCTCACTTACTTTTCTCTCCTTGCTGGGAGAGAAAACTAACTTTCCAAAGTTAAGGAAAGAAACGTTTATTTAGCTCACAATTTGTGGAAATTTCAGTCTGTAATTGGGGACTACAAGTCAGAGTGGCACATGGCAGAGGGCAGCTCTTCATGGCAGTAGAGAAAAACAAAGAGCCAAAAGGGAGGAGTAGTTAGCAAGCCTCTGTCCTCCCTTAGATTGCATACAGATCACCCACCCCAAGGCGGGTGTAGCACTCATACCCAGATCCCTGCGCTGGGTCATGAATTAATCAAACTCTAGAAGCTTCCCCAGTGACTACATGAGGTTTTGGGGGGACAACTAAACATAGACCATAACAATTGCATTTTTGTCACTCTATATTTTAGGCATTCAGTTCTAATAAAGTGTATTGACGCACACACCCTGTACACATGGAAACACTCCACTTAAACTATGAAAATATGTTTACATAAGTAATAAAAAAGGTCTGGAAGTAAAAAGAAGTATGTGTATATTCAAATCTTCTTTTGACTAAGTTTTAACTCAAAAGTCAGGAGCTCATCTTATCTCTCATCTGTCTATAAAAAAACAACTATTTCAGATTTTCACAGCATAACAATGCTAAGCAACCATTCCATATAAAGAAGAGGAGAACTAAAATCAGGATAGGCCAGCAGAGATGTTGGTCTATACTAAATTCTGTTGGTAAGTGCTTTTCCTGTGCTAGACTATTCTTTGGTAGTACAGAGAATTGGACAAGAATGGAAGCTAGAAGTCATAAGGAGGGAGGTTAACAAATATTTGTAGACTATCCCAATTCTACCTTTCAATTAATATTCATCCAAGGGAAAGCATTAATAACTATAGCTTTTTTAAACTCCATTTATATAGTAAAAACAAAGCATGACTTGATAGACCAGAGAGAGACAAGACTCCACCTGTCTCAGTTAATTCTTGTTGCTGAGACACAGAACCAAACATTCAGTGTCAATGGAGACAAGGTCTATTTCAGTTCACAGTTTGTAGAGGTCTCTGTTCATAAGCGGACCGGCAATATGGCAGTGTAGGGGAGTAACAGTTCATAGCAAGGAGAAGGCAGTCAGTTATCAAAGAAGTAGCAAGCCGTAAGGAGCAACAACATTCCTTCATATCTCTTAGATTTATCCAGGCTGCCCACCCTAGAGCAAGCAACACCAACACACTTTATCCTAGCATTGAACTATGAATCAGCCTAGCATCACATCTTTGATTCTTGCATCACACACTTCATCAAACAGCCTCTTAAAATCCCCACCTATAACTGCATGAGGATTGTTTGTTTGTTTGTTTGTTTTTGCAGAACCAGGGATTGAACTCAGGTCCTTGCACTTGCCAGGCAAGCAAACCATCTCCCTGGTCCCAGTATGAGGATTTATGGGAACATCCAGACATAACCATAGTAATAACTTCATACTGAATTGCTGAAACTATTTTTTGGAGAATGACACCAAAATAAATATGGAAATTTCTTATTTGAATATCTTTTCCCCCTTACTAAGACAACTTTGAGATAAAAATACTTTGAGATTTTTCTCAGTTTTGTAGACTATAAAATACTGTAGGATGAGGACTGCTACCACCCATTGGTATCTTTAAACAACAAGGACAGTTCAAAAAAATCTAGTGTCACCTAAATGGTTTTATGCATATTTTTGAATAGATACTTTGAAAATACAAAATAAAAATGAAATTAAAACATTAGTTGTCTAGTAACATTTAATAACAATTTATCTTGCAGAAGTAATCACAAAAGTTAACAAAGAATTATTTGTAATGACATTTATAATAATATCAAATGTAAAACCAATACATGAAACATCATAAAAATCCTAGGAGAATCCTAAATAAGAATGCTATCAAATGGCACATATAATCTAAACTACATTTTATTCATAAAAAACCAAATACAGACAGAATTTAAGGAATTTTTAAATGTATGGACAGAAAAGAATGTATAAATGTATTGGAACACAAGTTCTCTAAATAAAGACATAATATACTGAAAGGTTTTGCAGTTATTATTAATAGAAAATGTGAAATTATTTAACTTAAAAATTGTACAACCGGGGTCCGGTAAGATAGCTCAGCAGACTAAGTGCCTGCTTAGGTAAGTACAGAGATGGGGTTTGATCCCCAGTATCACATGCTGCTCCCACCTCGCCAAAGGTTGCACTGAGCCAGCTACTGAGATCTGGCCTGGCGGCACAGGCCTCTAATCCCAGCACTGGGGAGGCTGAAAACAGGAGAATTGCTGTAAATTCTACTTGCCTAGTCAGACTCTATACCAAATACAATAAAAAAAAAAAAAAAAAAGTCTAACTGGGACTAAAATCATGAGAAATATAAAGGAGTTTGCTTATGAAATAGCACAGTTCTGCTTACAGTTTCTGTAACTATGGCGAACCATTTCAGAGTACTTGCAAGCATGGCATGACTTAATTCATTAACAATTACAAATATAACAAAAAGCCATTTATGATTTGGATTAAAAAGATTTTTAAAAATAACTAATAGATATCGAGAGAATGAGATATTAAAGATTAATGAACTTGGTCCCATAAGACTTGGTAACAGAATGCACATGATTTTAAATTTACAAAGATTCTTTATAAAAATATGACATAATCTCAATGCCAAATGAGAATTTGACAAACTAACTATCCATTCAAGAGAACCAGCCTGATAACTCAGTGGACTAAAGTGCCTGCTTAGGCAGATTGTAAAGGCCAAAGTTCAATCCCTGGCAGCCCTGGCAGCCCCGCCCATGGGGCACACTGAGACTGCAACTGAAACTGGGCTTGGTGGCACACGCCTGTAATCCTAACACTGGAGAGGCTGAAAACAGAGAATCACCATGAGTCCAATGGACATAGTGACACCCTGTAAATCTTGTGGAGCCTGTCCTAAATACAGAAAAAGTAAATAAATACCCATTCCAAATATAGTTTTAGAAATTGGTGAAATATCTATAGGCACATTATTATAACCAGGGGAAA
This sequence comes from Ctenomys sociabilis, assembly GCA_004027165.1. Classification (NCBI taxonomy): domain Eukaryota; kingdom Metazoa; phylum Chordata; class Mammalia; order Rodentia; family Ctenomyidae; genus Ctenomys; species Ctenomys sociabilis. The sequence goes on from PVKA01017045.1 coordinate 5,355, forward strand.
ATAAAATATAATTTTAGTTCTTGTTTATTTAAAAAGTATACTAAAGTGCTGAAAAATAATGTCATAACACAGTTTCTTTACATTTTGCCAACAGGCTAGATAACTATGGAGATTATTCATTCAATAACAATGATAAGATAATCACTGCCAAGGTCTGTGCCAAATGTTGAGATTGCTTCTGGCTGCAAACAGTAAAACAAACAAAAAACTTTGTTGCTTGTAACTAAAAGTAAATGTATCAGCAAATGTAATTGTGTAGACTGCCTTAGTCTTGCTGGGACAAAATATGCAACACCATGAATTTAAAGAATGACAGGTTTATTTAGGCTGGACTCTCTTCTCAAAGCAAAGATTTTCACTTTCCAGTGTTGAGCCTGTGAAGGGTGGGGTCCTACTGATTTCTACTTTGTTTCTTGGTCACATATTCATGAGGGAGCCATAATTCATGTTTCACAGCAAGCAGCCCTGATTCAGTTTCAATTGTCTGATGTTGTATAGTTATGTACAGCCTGTATGTGTTCTCTTGTTACTAAAAGATGCTAAAAGAAAAAAGTTTTTGATATTTCATAGTTAGATTATTATTAATCTTAGTGGTAAATTTTCCATTTATTATTCATCTGTTTTTTCGTGGTGGTCCTTCTCATTTTTGTTTGAGATTTTCATTTGTAAGTAATACATATTTCTATGTGCCTATACGCATATTATAATATATACATTTTTTCAATTTGAAGAGCATTTCAACTTTGCAATTGTTCAAATCAAGAAAACTGACTAGGCTCCATATCTGCACGATCTGAGCCACTGAAACCACTAGTGGTTCAAGTTGGTGGGAATATACTAATAGGTTTTTTTTTTTAATTTATTTATTTTTCTGTATTTTAGGGAAGGAACTACAGGGTGCCCAGGGTCTCACTACTAGATCCTACTCATAGTGATCCTCCTGTTTACAGACTCCCTAGAGCTGGGATTACTGGCACGCACCGCCACGCCCAGTCTCAATTGCTGTATCAGTGTGCCCTGAGGGCAGGGCTGGCACCATAGGCCCGGTGACTGGACCCCTTGCTCCTGCACCTGCTTGCAGGCACTTTAATCCGCTGAGCTATTTGGCAGGCCCAGAATATGCTAATAATAGTCTTTTTAGCAACTAGGTTCTCCTCTCCTCCAACTTCATAGGCTTTTTTCCTGAGAAATATGAAATCTTTTAAAATGGCTTTTTTTCCTCTTGTTTCTCACTCTAAATATTGCTAAAAGCAGTGAGTTGCATTTGTGTCACAGCCTTACCACAGGGATGCTGTGTAAATTTTTTTTTTTTTTCTGGCAGGTTAATTAGTCTACAACACTTAATCTCAGTATTGCACAAAGTTCCAGGATGGGCACAAAATGTAAACAATTTTTTACAAGAGTATAACATGCATATGTTGGGTTCAAGCTACCAACAGAGTCCTTACTCATGGTTGAAACCTCCTAAGCCTGGTTCACTACCTGCATTCTTATCAGCATTGTTCTGCTGGGCTCTGGCCATAATCCCCATCAAGTTCTGCATACCGCAGGCTACAACTCCTTCTCTAGTCCACATCTCTGAGCCTTTTCCTGCTGACCAGCAGCAGCACTGCAGCAAAGACCTCACTTCTTCCATCAAGTCTCTTAGTCAATTTCTTGACACCAACAATTTAAAACAGAACTTTTTGACTCAAAGTTTAGAACTTTGATTTTGTTTGAATTGTTCAAATATAAAATCTGCACAGTGGAAGTCATGGTTGAGATAAACTATTTATGTCATGGGAGTCAGGAAGCAAAGACAGGAGGAACTAGGAAGAAAGATACATCCCTCCAGGTCATGTCCATCATGACTCACTCCTCCAAACAGGGCCTGAATCTCCCAACAGCAAGGAGGCCACAGTGCCTTCATGGTCCAGTCCTCTATCAAAAGTCCCACTTATGTGCACACATAGTTCCTAGGAGCTACCTAGACAGGATCCTCTGAGTATACAAATGAGAGCAACTCTTACATTGATTCATTCATTCCTAAATGATTTTATTCCAGACTGCAACTCTTAACTCTGCCCTACTCTTGAATTTGCATTTACTAGTGTTCATGGTAATTGTGTGCTTGGTATAATCAGTGTATTATGTACTGACACAGTGTTACACATATTTAAAAGAAATATACAATATAGGTTCATTTATGCAACATACAGTGCATTTGTGTAGTGTTGTGCTTTCTCTTAAGCATTGCAAATGCTCCACATTGTATTCTGCTAACCAAATAAAAATAATGTGCTCCCCAAATTTTAAAAACTCAAATAGCTATCTCTATTTGTATCAAAAACAACAAGAGGAAGACTACTGCTATGCTTCAAATGTGGACGATTTCTTTATTTTTAAAGAGAATAAAAAATGTTTAAAAAGAAAAGAAAAAAACATTAGAAATGATACAGGATTTCTCTAAATGAAATAATAGGAATTAGACAATGGTTGCTGTACTACACAATTAGTTGTTTAGATGGCCAGAGATAAACATGAAAAATTGGTAAGAAAAAATAGATGCAAGAAATTAAAAAGAAGAAAAAAATTTAAGCATTACCTTTCAACAGACCAGCAATAATCATCTGTACAATTATCCAAGCTATCTTGCATATATATAAATATACCTTTTCCCTTTTTTATTTTGAAATGTGGAAAACTTCACTATAAAAAGATAGAAATTGATCTAAAGAATACATTTAATATATTCATCAAATAAAACACACACACACACATATATATATTTATGTATTTATATAAACGTATATATGTATTACAGTTCACAAACTATGTATGTAACAGAATTTATAAAAATTTAAATATCATCTATTTTCCTGTGTAATTATGTCTACCTATTACCTTTATTCTATAGTTTTCTAAAAAAAATAATAGACAATCCTTATAAAAAGAACCTAAGTCAATCATCCATGGAGTAATCTACTTTGGAAAATAATTTTTTAGAATTTGAAGAGAAGAGTGATATAGAAAAAGAGGATGAGTTGATTATAAGATGAATATTATAAGACAAATATTAAGACATGTAAAGTTGGCTCCATTGGAAACCCTCTGAGGAGCCACTCCAAATGTGTTTGACAGTTAAATACTCCAGAAATGCAAAGGTAAGTGCAATTACATCCAAGTCCTGTCCCCGTTGGTTAAGATTTCTTGCCTGGTAGAGCAATACACTCCTTACTTCCAAGTTTCTTCATGTGTCAAAGTGGCTACTTCACTTTGGGCTGCTGCATTTAAATGAAATGTAGAAAAAAAATCAATAGTAGTAGAAAATAAATACTAGAAAATATTGATTTTATAAGAGGAGGAAAGGAGATTGAGGTGATAGAAATATTCTTTTCTGTTTGAGGTGAAAATAATGGGGTGTATATTTTTTCAAGTGATACTAAACTTTATAATTAAGCAAATTTTATGTACAATATAATAATTTTCAATGCCATTTTGTAAAGTCAAGTATAAAAATTATATTCTTGTCTATTGCTTTAAGAAGTTTCAAAGTACATTTTCAAATTAAAAATGTTCAAAGAATTTATTCAAAGAAGAATTGAATTTAGTAAAATAAGCCATACATGATGGAGAGGTCAGAAGTGATAAAAGCTCTTTGAAAGACCTAGAAGTAAAAAAATCACTGAAAAGACTAATTTATACTACAACAAAGAAGGCCAAAAGAACTAAACTACTTATGTTACACAGATGACCCATTAAGAACAGTTTATACCAATTCACTTGAAAAGTCAGATGAAATTTACAAACTCTTACAAAAATGAAACTCACTATTTCTGAAGTGAGGAGACATAAATTCATGCAACAATAGTCTTTGAAAGTGTAGCCAGCTAATTATCTTTTTACAATCAAGACACTAGGCCAAAAGCATTACAGTAGAAATAGATCATTTACTGTGTCTAGTTAGAGCTTAATCAGAGAAATAGAACAACTTAGAGTGCCAGGGAATATGGGTTTATTATAGAAATTAGGTGAGTCAACTAAATAACTGTGAAAATACATGCAAAATGAAATTGTAAAGGATCATGCTTTAAAAAAAAGAAAAGAAAACACACAAAAACAAATAATTAATTTACTTCTCTCTCTTCCTTTCTCATTCACAGTGTTTAGACTTGTCAATTAACATTACACTCCCTCCCCTCTGCCTCCCTCCCCACTACCTCTCTCTCTCTCTCTCTCTCTACCTCTCCCTTGAGCATGAAATACAACGAGTAGAGATTCCTACTGATAAGCTCTGTGACTTGATGTATAGGGTGCAAATGTATAAACCAATCTTATTCAACTATCATGTCCAAGGATCTACTTGGAAAAAGTTTGCCCAGCAGTTTGTAGGCAGGGACTAGGGAGTAGACATCTAAAAAGGTCATCCTGAAAGCTCCAAATTCCTATCTCAAGCTCCCCTGTCCCATTATATTTTGCTTACACAAACATAGCTAAAACTACTAAAACTTTAAAAACTTCAACTACAGAAAGTGGGCACCCATTGAGGATACACTGACTATAGGCTCATGAAAGAGACAATGGAATAAAATAATTACACAGTTGTGGAAGAAGAAGGAAATAACTGTGGAAAACTATCACCTATGTACCTGAAGTGACTGAATGAATATGACTGGTATTTGGGGAGATAGCACCTACACATAAAGAGAGGAGATCAAGGATCAAGTAGAACACAGGGGGATAGACTGACATGGAAGCTATTGTGCAATCCATGTCTATTTCCTACTACCACCAAGTTTTTGTACATGAAGCATGGTGCTTCCAACATGTTTGTGCTTAGGAGTGAGAGAATCTGAAAAAGCATTGTGTACAGAACCTGAAAGAGCCTACCAAGGCAAACAAGTAAATCAGAAAAATATGTGCAAATTGTGATCACATCTGGTAGTACACAATCACAACTGTAAGAGCATGATAGCTTCCACTTTGTATTCTTTCTTAGAGTTCAGGCATAATTTTTGGGGGGTCTATTATTTCATGAAACCCAAAAGTGAATACAATTCTAGTTTAACTAAGATGATATAACACAAAATCATTATAACATAGTACGTTAATCTTCAAAGAACAGGTTAACAAGAAACATTTCTTAATTGTTTTCAAATTTAAAAAACAGTATGAGAAAAGAAACATGCCAAAAATATCATCCATGGCTTTTGAATCAAACTTACAGAAGATTTTTACAAAACCAAAGGAAAAGATAACAAAGGCAATACTTGTCTCATGAATACAGTCTTGTGTAACAGCAGAAAAATAACCATTTTAGCATGACAAAAAAGAAATTACATATCATCTACTAGAATATCTTGTAGAATAGAAGAAAGAATAGACACTCAAACTTAGAGGTAAATATTGGAAACTTTAACTTAAATCCCATACAATTCTTATTACCTGAAAAGCTTCCAATTTATTTGTAATGCTTATTTCATACCCTGAGATATTAGCAAAAGTAACTTCTAACTGATTTTATTTTAAATCATATAGCCATGTTTTTAAGTGGCTGTATGTACTATGTACCTCACAGTAAAACAAATAAATGATAATAAGTATTATGGTGTGTCTAGTTGTCCCCCCAGAGCCACATGTGGTCATGGGGTGGGGACTTCTAGAGCTTGTGATTAACACATGATGCACTGAGATCATGTATGATCCAAGGCTGGGATTGTTAGTACTGCTGGGGTTATGGGTGTGAGCACTACATCCCATCCTGAGGCACAGAGCCTGAATGGAACACAGCGGACAGAGAGACAGACCTTAGTGACTGTCTTTTGTTGTTGCTGCTGTTGTTCAGCTGCTATGAACTGCTGCTCTCTGCCGTGTGCTCCTCTGCTTCGGAGCCAGCTGAGTATGGACTGAAACCCGTAGTAACTGTGAGCAAAATAAACCGTTCCCTCCTTCATTTTGGGTGTTGGGTATTTGTCCTAGCAATGAGAGAAGAGTAACCAAGACAATAAGATAGAATAAGAGCAAGGCTGGGAAACCAAAAGGAATAGTTTAGGAGGCCCAAACTTAGGCTATGTAAAGTTGTGAAAATAATAGAAATTGGAAAAAGAAGATCACCAAAGAAGTAACAGAAGGAATTAACCAGTAACTTTGTAAGCATGATGCTTGAAAGTTCATTCAACAAATCAAGGCATATCATTATAATTCGTAATACCAGAAATAATCAGGAGAGCCTCAAGACTTTCAGAGAAAAGTAGGTCACAGAGATTTAGACTAACCCTGGAATTATTACCAGCCACCTGACTCCTATTTGCACTGAAGCTATGAGCAGAAAATAATTTCCAATATTCAACAAAACAAATTTTAAGATTATATAAAGATATATGCAAACATATTCAGGAACATAGAAACCATGAAAATATTAAATATTTACTTAGATATTCAGTGAAAAATATGTTCCAAGAAAATGGAAAGTTAATGTTAATAAATTAATCAATTGAAAATGTGGGATCTCAGAAAAAAATGAATCCTTTAGGGAAAAAGAAGAGGCAATGACCCAAAATGATAGCGCAGCCAACTCTGAATTTGGAGCACAGCTGGAAGTGAAGACAGGAAAGTGACTTGAACTGGCACATCTGATGACCAGGCATAGCAAAAGCCAGCCGACCAATCACCTACTTCTTTTTCATGGCTTTCTGCACTAGCAATACATAAACTTGCATCAGTGACACACTCGCTTATTTTCTGCTCTTCTATTAGACTCCCATTATCTCCATAAACCTACCCTATCTCCAGTACATTCTTTGCTCTCTAAAATTCTCTCTTTCACTTAGAAAACCTCCAAAGCATCAAATAAACTACAATTACATTTCAATAAGCTTCCAGGTCAAACTTTGGGATTATCAAGTATTCTCAGTTAGACTTTAGGATACAGGTAGCTGAGTTTTAATTCAATATTTTCCACAAAGGCAATGATTTCAAGTTGCTCATAAATTCCTGTATTCATAATAAAAATGCCACTGAATGGTTACTGGGTAATGAATTTATTCATGGGACCTACTTAAGTACAGACTTGTATTACTTAGATTTAATGTGCTGAACTCGACTGCTCTCATCATTTGCTATTTTCATGATCCAGAGTCAACCATAAAAGTATAAATTGTTATGAGTATGCCATTTAATAATGTAAACAAATATGTCCTACATTTTCTTGAATTAAGCCATGAAAGAACGATTGAAAAGTTTCCTAGATATAATCAATATTTTTAAGTTTATCGTGATGTTAGATATTATGTAACTTGATAATAAAACTTCATTCTACAGTAATAAGATTTTAAGTGATGTGTTACATACAGTGGTAGAGCCGTTTGCAACTTGATTATTTCCATTACTCTGGTTGAACACTAAGTTGAATGAGAACTGAATAAATTCAATGGTTACAGTAAGGGTTTACCTTATGGGGAAATCTGCTTTGGTTCTTGTCAGAATTGGTTTGTGACCAAAATTGGGGGAGAGTTAGGTTTGTGGACTTGGGTACCTTTGAAACAGTAGGCTGATTATCCAAATCCCAATGTTTGGCTTCAATAGTAACACATGAATTGAAAATTTGTTGAAATAGTGCCTTTACCCAAAGCAGAAAAGAAAAAACATGATAGACTTCGCAGTCACACAGCTAGCTTAACTGTCTTTGTGTGGCCTATGGCAGTTACGACAGCACCACTTCTCAGTCTCTTCATCTGTAAATTTCTGTTATGTTTTTGTCATCTCATAAGGCTTCTGTGAAGGTAAAATGATACATGATTAAATAACATAGGGCAGTGTCTGACATACAGTGAGAATTTAATAAATGTTGGTTATTATTAAATTTAATGAGCCATAAAGATAAATGAAATAATTATACAAGTATAATTTTCTTCTTGATAAATAAAAAAATTATTGAACAACTGTATTGCCTATAAAAATGTCCATTCATGGTGTTTTATAAATTAGGATGTCTTCTACGCTTCCTTTTCTTACCTGGCACATAAATAGAGATAAATGGTGATGAAACTGGCTTTTGGTAAAACTGTAAGAACTTATTTTTCCAGTTCTTTCTATAAATCTCATTATATAGCTTAACACATGGTTTTAGTGTCTGATTCATGTTCATCAGTTTCTTCAAGTGTATTTTTTCAGAAAAATTATAGTTGGCAAAAAAATTATAATTTTACCCCATCAGAAATTTCATACTAAGTTCTATGTAAATCCTTGAATTTTGACTGCTTTTGTCTGCAGCCCCTGTATCTATGCACCTGCTTCAGATGGTAGGGTCTTGTTTGTTTTGCTGGGTTTTATTTTTTGTATGTTTTACTGAATCTAGGGCATTTTGCATTCTAAGCATGTGGCCCACCACTGAGCCGCACCCTCAGACCTGGAAGTGTCACATTATAAACACAACTCACATTCTCTCAGAAAAGTTGGACATTTGATGATGTAGAAACTATTCCTTTACATAAAGTGTAAATATATATATATATATTAAAAGCCAAGCTAGATTATTTTGTGTGTGTGTGTGTGTATTATTACTGCAAATGACACAGCAAGGAGGTTTAGTCAGTGTTTTTTGAGAATGAAAACTGCCAGATACAAGAATACAGACATCTAGAAAAGCTCACAAAGACGAAAAACCTCTGTAGATTAAAGATAAGTAAGAATCCAACGTGGTCAAGAAGAAAAAAGGTAAGGATACAAATTCATGGCCTTTCAAATATGGTACATGAACTGTAGGTGAGCACAGAAGGAACACTGTGCCAGCACCACTTAGCGCTAAATCAAAACAAAGGGAATGCAGTGGGAAGGAGATGAATGAAATACGAGTTGGCTTGGCCTGAAGTCTAATTTAAGAAAGATCCCAGAATGCATTATATAAATTGGAAAATTATCATGACATTGATTAATGTAATAACCCAATTTTGTGATCCTATCTGCAATTATTTTTGAAAGACAATTATGTGCTATATCTGATAGTAAATAATTCATTCGTGATTGTACCATGTGTTGGTGATACAACGATGACAGGATTCCACCCTGTGCATGTCATATAACACAGCAGTTAGTAACACTCTCAAGTTAATTTGATTAGGGAGATCTTTACCTTCAGTTTAACTCCATGGAGTGTGAACCAAGACAGACAAGCCAAAATTGATTTCAGGATTGCTTTTCCGATGATTTAAGATTGTACTGTAATACTCTAAGGAGTAAAATAACTGCACAGGGATACAAAACTTTACATAGTAAATAAAAATAAATAAAATATATTTCTTAATGTGAAATATAGAAAGTAAATATCATCATATGGATAAAGATGTAGACAAATTAAATAGTGAATAATTGTAATAAATTACTTTTTTTTTTTTGGTGGTACCAGGGATCAAACTTAGGACTTATTCCACTGAGCTATCTCCCCAGCCCCCTACATTACATTTTAAAAAGTATTTATTTCTTAGACATTAGTAAGAGACAATAAATTAAAAAATATTAGTCACAAATATTAAATTCTCAAAAATAGCTATCACAGATTAATAACTTTAACCTATAAAATGGCTCAAAAATTGTGAAATTTTACTAACTTAACATTTAAAATAAATATTGAAACTCCTGACAATAGTTCACTGAGTAAGAAATAAACAAGGTAAACTTGTAATGTAGTCATTTCATTGAAGAAATATTAATGCTAAGAAAAAATAATGTATTATTTCTTCTGTTATTTTACCAAAACTTAAAGTTAATTACAGTTAGCAAAACATAAGAAAGGAGAGCTTCTCCAGTGAGCAGCCTGAGGTGACCTTTGAACATGGTTTGTTACTCTCTCTCAACCCAGAAAACCCCACAAAAGCATGTGAATCAAGAGGTTCAAATCTTTACGTCCATTTTAAAAACATGCGTGAAGCTGCCCAGATATGCACATCCAAAAGGCCAACAAGTATCTGAAGGAAGTCAGATTAAAGAAGAAATGTGTGCCATTCCGCTGTGACAATGGTGGAGTTGGCGGGTGTGCTCAGGCCAGACAGTGGGCCTAGACGCAGGGTCGGTGGCCCAAAGAGTGCGCACGTTTTCTTACATGCTTAAAAATGCTGATTGATGTTGAACTTAAAGGTTTAGATATAGATTCTCTGGTTATTGAATACATTCAGGTGAACAAAGCACCCAAGATATACCACTGTACTTATGGAGCTCAAGAACAGATTAACCCATCCATGAGCTTCCCCTGCATATTGAGATGATCGTTACTTAAAAGGAACAAATTGTTCCTAAGACAGAGGAGGAAGTTTCATAGAAGAAAAAAATATCCCTGAAGAAGCAAAAACTTATGGCATGGGAGTAAATTAAGCATAAAATAAATGAAAATAAAATTTAAAAAATAAGAAAGGAGAAAAATATAATAGAAAAGTAAACAACAGCAATTGCTGTTTTAAACATCATAGAAAATCAAAGTTTTTCTTCAAAATTCAAAGAAAGGTGAAAAGTTCATATTTGAAGCAGTGATTCACTGAGGTAAGGAGGAAGTCTGCACCAAGTGTACCAGTGTTAGCTAAATGAATGGCAAACTGAATGGATAGAAAAAACAAGGGCCTTGAGAAATCAAGACAGAAACACCCAGAGCAATTAATGAAAAGAGCAGAAGGGGCCAGGGAGATGGCTCTGTGGAATAAGCGCTTCCCTAGCAAGCACAAGGGCAAGGGCCTGAGGTTCAATCCCCAGTTCCTCCAAGGGAAAAAAAAACACCCAGAAAAAAGCAGAAAAACAAAAGTAAGGTTTGCAGATTTATAAACTTTTACATTATTATGTTTTTCTTTTTCTCTCTCTACTTCCACTCCTAATCTCCTACCTTCCTCTACTTTGTCATTTACTAATAGACCTAATAGATAAGTGCTTAAAATCATTATTACAGAGAAAATTCACACAATTATTTGATCAATGAAATAATTACTTCAGAGCCCAAGATGGAAATGTTTACTGAACTGAGAAGCTGGTAACATATGTACAAGAGATTT
>PVKA01017045.1:16463-46711 GCA_004027165.1 Ctenomys sociabilis
AAAAAAAAAAAAAAAAAAAAAAAAAAAAAAAAAAAAAAAAAAAAAAAAAAAAAAAAAAAAAAAAAAAAAAAAAAAAAAAAAAAAAAAAAAAAAAAAAAAAAAAAAAAAAAAAAAAAAAAAAAAAAAGAATATAAAACAAAAATATAGAATTGGGAATAAAGAAGATGAGGTGACATGATGGAACATCGTAACTATATAACTGTTGTGTAGAGAGGTCTTTTTCAGTTTTCCACATAAGTATATTAAGACTTTATCAGAACTCTTCATTATATGTTCAGCCAATTAATGAAAGACTAAAGTTTCAATATATTTACATGCGGGCCATCTGCATGATGTTAGGGAACTGGCCAGTTTCAAAACTTTGACTAAATACAAGAGAAACCAATCTGCCATTTATTCTGAGGTCTGTCTCTATGACGGTGTTTCTGCAGCATTGAAGAATGGCTTCAAGTTGTCTTCTATTTTCTTTTTAATGTTCTTTGGTTTTAAGTTTAAACATCTCACTAGACCACTTTCTCCCTCTTGGTATACCAGGTACAGATTGAATAGAGACTGAGACCAGAACAGACTGGAATTCAGTGAGTCTTTATTAGGTGGTCCAGTGGCTGGCCAGCCACACTCCACACAGGAAGGCGCTAACCAGCAGAAAAAACAGAGTTAAGCTCATTTTTTTTTTTTTATACCAAGCCTTGTTGACATAGCTGCAAGCTGTTTATGCTTAGGAGATTTTCATAGTTTTTAGAGGTAAGCAGAACTTGCCCCAGGTGGCACCTGTTACAAGATATGGTTATGGTGGAAACACATCAGCTGTGTACCAACACTAGAAAGCTGAAGAATCTGCACTTGAGCCAGGAAGTAACACTCAAAGAGCTAAAAGTGTCTGCCAGCTTTGCCCAATAGAAAAAAAAAAAAAGAAGAGCCACATTGATTTTTCACAGGAAGTCATTTTAGTGAGAACACGGGGCTTCTCCTGTTAATTTCCCAGGGTTACAACTCATTACACTCAGACCCACATCACACATAGACTTCTGCCATTCAAGCAGCCAAAATTTTAGACAAAGTAACTTACTTGAGTCACTAACTTTTCACTCTTGGGGATGTACCTTTTAATCTAGCTTTAACACTTGGAAGGGAGTTGTGAGCCGGAAATGGCTCAGCAATCCAAGTGCCTGCTTGGGAAGCAGAAACCGGGTTCAATCCTTGGTACTGCATACCATGCCATCCCCGAGCTGAGCTGGTCACCGAAACCAAGCATGGTGATGCATGCCTGTAATCCCAGCACTGGAGAGGCTGTGACAGCAGGATCACCATGAGTCCAAGTTGTGTAGTGAAATCTTGTACCAAATAAATAAACAAACTTTTTAAAAGATGAAAAGGAGTTGTAATCATATATCAAAGAATCCTAATTTTGCCTTTGATACCCTAATTTTTGTGTAACCTTCCCCAAAATATTTCATTTTTCTGCACCCTATTTATTTTTTGATATGCAAAAAGGAATCTGATTTTAGGTGATACTTGTTATACAGAACAGATTTAAGTATTACTGTCCTTTCACTTTTGCCCTCAGAAGACCTTTGCTGCTCAGATCCCTCCATATCTTCTCCCTAGTCATCCCTGTGCTCTCTGACCTATCTCAGATCTATCCTTGATGTCAGACCTTCCTTACCAGCAGGGTCACCCTTCCCTGCAAGTTCCTTGAAGGTCCTTCTCTGTCGCAAATGGTCTCATTCTTCTTGCCTTGCTCAACACATTAGAATCTACTCTTTGTTGGATGAAACGCCAAACTCCACCAAACTATGTTATTTCCTCTGTTCTAAAAGGCTGCTGCCCACCCAGCCAGTTTGCCTGTCTGAGCCTCTCCATCAGGGCTTTAAGAGCAAGGTCTGTGGCTACTTCCAGTTCTCTTTAGCTCTCAGGCCCATGGAATTAAGACTTAATGGAGACTGCAAAAACAATCTTGGTTAAGAACTCACAGGAAATCCTGCTGATTTGTTGCTGCAAAATGGAGAAAAACAGCGGTAAATAGTTTGAATGAATATGGTTATAACAGTGTAGAGCACAGCCATAGAATAAATGTAATTGAGCATTTAATTAACTCTCTGAGTACTTCTAGGAATTTGAATTATTTATTTGTAAGAAAGTGATTTTCTCCGTAAGATGAAAATATTTGAATTCTTCATTTCATTCACATATGGTTTACACTATATATCCTAGGCTAGTGCTATAACAATAATAAAAATATGTGAACATTGTATGCATTTTAATTTTCTAATTGCCATATTGAAAAAAGTAAACTCAATAATAAATTTCAGTTAGTAGAAATACATCCTAAATAGTTAAACTTATAATTGGAGCTGGGCAGACTGCTCAGTAGAATAAGTGCTCACCTGGCAAGGGCCACAGTTCAATCCCAGGTTCCGCCAAAAATAAAAAGAAAAAAGAAACTTATAATCAAGTGATTGGGGAGATAACTCAAGGTTATGAGTTTAATTTCTGGTGCCAACAAAACAAAACAAAAAAGACTTATAATCAATGACAGGATCAGAAATTTTCCATTACAATTTTTTAAATCAAATTTTCCAAATACGAGGTGGATTTCACAATTACAGAATATCTCAGTTTAGACTGATCATATTGGAATTGGTCTACTACTTCATATAGCTGGAGGCTATAGTTTTGGACAAAACAATTTTATTATATTAGATAATTATAACTATTGTATTGCTGTACATGTCTGAATTTAAGAGATAAAGATAGAAATAACATGAAAAATCTATATATTGACGACACAAAAAATAAAAAGATGATTTTAGGTAGATAAAATTATAACTGTGAATCATAAAGTTATGATACAGAACTGAAAAATTCATGAACCACAGACATTTGAAGTTGGCTATGTATGTAAGGTCATTACACTGGACCAAATAATCTGTATTCTCACACTGCAGTAAGCTATGTACTAAAGCTTCTCTACACACAAATGGATGTATATCTAAAATGTAGCCATGCACATTTCCTTTCTTCATAGCTCATGGTCATGTAAATGATAGAAATATTTGAGATTTTCAAAACAACTAACATACACATTAAAAATTGTAAATGCTATTATTTTTAAACAATTTTGGCTGAAAAATCAAACAAAACTGCCAAAACTGCCAACTCTGGGATTTCTTTAAAAGTAGAAAGTACAACACTTGAAATAGAATGAAATTTTCCTTATACATATAAACTACATTTTTGTTTATTTATTTCATTACCCTCTTTATGCTACATTTTTGTGTTTTGCCAAATTTCACAGGTGAAATCCTAACTCCTAATGAGATGGTACACGTGGAGGACAGGTAGAGGCGCTTAGCTCGTGACTGCAGAGCTTATGGAATAGCAGTAGCAGCTTATATCAGGGACAGGGAGAGGCACTTTTTCTACCATCTGAAGATGCAAAGATTTGACATTCTGAAACCATTCCACACTTATTCATACATGTTCTCTGAATCCAGATTTCTAGCTTCCAGAACTGTCTGAGATATTTCTGTAATTGTTATAGACGTGGCATGGAAATTTGTTACAGCAGACAAAATTAAGACACCTACAAAAACAAAAACCAAAAAAAAAAAAAAAAAAAAACCTGAGAAACACATAAAATATGCTAATAGAGCTCATGTATAGAATGTATTTTTGAAAATCTAGAAGATGCAAATGAATTTGTCTTCTGAGAAAATCTTTTGGAGGAGGTCCTTTATTTTTAAAAAGTTCACTGATTTGATGCATTATAGCAAAATAAGATAAAACTGAAATTTTTTTCAATATCTAAATTTGGTTTGGATACAAAAGAACAACAGAATCATCTTAGTTGGTTAATTCATATTGCATAAAAATATTTTGGAAGTTACATGAAAGCAAAAAACAAACAAACAAAAAAATATATATATATATAAATGCTACCAATTAAAATACTAAAGCTATAAATTTTACAAGATTCAATATAAAATAAAGAATATCATTCATTTAACAGAACTATCTGTATGCTGATAACTATTTTAAGAAACATACAGAAGATTTTTTTCTTTTAAAAATGTTTTTGCCTATGGAAACGTAAAAATAGAACCAAGCAATAATTTCAAATTTATTTAACAATAATGTGCAACTTGGAAGAAATTTGCAGGCATTTGAAGTTTCTTTTCATTAAATGTATCTGAATACACTAAAATAGGTATTGTTCAGTAACTTGATTTAAGGAGCAAATATGGCTAAGTGACAATAAAACATGAATATGAATCAAAGGTGATCTTTGTAAATTTGTAATTTTTGTGAATTTTAATGTTTTGATTTACCTTGATATAAACATGTATATATATTTACGTGTATAAATATTTTAAATTCTTTTTAGATAAACGAAGTTCATGCATTTATGACAAATCCATAATAAAATAAATTTCAACTTTACAAAATTTTGAGTATTTTATAGCCTTCTTTTACTTTCAGAAGTTTCCTGATTTGAATTTGTAACTTACGCAGTCCTTTCATTCAAACAAGGAGTCAAGATTCACCTAGCCTGTTTCTCTTCATGTTTCTCTCCTGACTTCACATGCAATAGATTACTGAATCTTACTAATTTTTAAACATTCACTTCTTTATTTTTTATGAGCAGAATATATTTATTGAGGGAAAGAAAGCTCCTGTCCTGTCTGAGAGAGGGACAGCAGGGGGGGCCCAAGAGGGTAGTCCACTAATAACTTCTTTCTTTTAATTTCACTGGGTCAGTTCATTTTCCCAGCATATCTTGCAAAAATATGTAGTAACTCCTAATTTATTCTTCTTGTCTCTATTCTATACAATTTACTAGACCTATTGCTATAAAAATTTTCAAAAATAAAAAAGATTTTCTCATTTGAATGCATTAAATTTTTCATTTAAAAATGCTTTAATAGCCATATTCTGAGTACCAAATTCCCTCAATGCAATAATGACTTATTTATGGTTTGGTCTCTGGCTTGATATATGAACCACATATCATGTCTGTGATTCATTCAACCTTAGTTGGTGTCACCCTCTTCCTTGTCTTTATATATGATTTTTATTTTCTTCTTTTTGGAGTATATATATCTCTCTTAAGTGTTTGAAAATTCTATGGTTAGATTTCAAAACCTAGTTCAAGTAATTGTTTTATCTTCTCTAAAGATTTCTTTATTCATACAGCAAAGCTAAAATTGTACTTTCCATTATCCTGTTCCACATGTGGTGTAAGCGTATGTACAGAGGTATTTGCCCTACTAGATTTTAATTATTACTTTTGAAGTCTTTTGGACTTTAAGACACCAACCAAGAATTGACATTTCCACTCACTGAAAACAGATATTGAGAAAAAAAATATTTGCTTTGGTTCATGTTACATGAAAATATTTTGGAAGGAAGTTACATGCAAGTTAAAATACTTAGAAGAAAAAAAAATGAATGACTTGTACACAGGTTATTGAAACTTACTGGTAAGCTTTTGTTATGCTATGTTTATAAACTTATTTGAAAACTTCATTTATGTGACCACATTAAGTATTTTTCATGGATATAAAAAGACACACAAAATCAGTGCAAACTTAGAGAATAGAAATAAAAATATGAATTCATATAGAATTTAAAAGAATTTGCATAGCTATATTTGTCAGATGTCTGAGTTTTTATTTGTTTGACTTCTAAAATTTTCAAATTTGTTGTCAATAATAATGTTCATTAAAACTGCCAAAAACACTTGAACTAGTATATATAGTACAAATATTTCTAAATTATTTAACACTTTAAATTTAGTGTAAATTCTCATATACTATGAATTGCATAAATTATACTGTATATCAAAGCTATTTTACACATTTAATTCATAGTTCATTTTATATCAGTATTATAACTATAATTTTTATCTTTTGTCAGATTCTATAACTGACATAGCTGCATCATTTTTAGCATAATTTGGGGAGTTACAATTCAATATACTCTTTGTGACTTTGTAAATATTTTTCAGTAATTTCTATTTGTCATGAAATATCTTAGAACTCAGTTGCAATTTATTTTAGCGAAATAAAGCATGCCACTTTCCAAATGTGCACTTTTTTTTTAATCTTCTCCTTGTTCTAGATAACACTTTAGAATTTTGGGAGGAATAAGTAGAAATTTAAAATTATATTTGATGACTGCTGGCCTTTTATTTTAGTCCTAGATTCCATCTTCTAGCCTCATGAATGATGGGTTCCAAGTGCAGAAGTCCTGGAATTTTCCCCATATGCATTAGTATTGATGATAATCATAATGATGGAAATTTCAGATGAAGATGATTATGACTACGATAATATTTCTTGGCTTTCTTAATCAACAGCACTAATTCATAGACAGGTGTTATTAGACCCACACTAGTAATAGATCAAGGAACTAAACCTAAGAGAAATGATTTAATCAGCTAGTCTTTGCCTAAAAGATCAATATACAAACATAAGGTGAATTTAATGCTTTGTCTCCTCCATACAGTATGATTAGCAAGGCTATCTAGAGCTCACACTTCCAAAAATAAATTTAGTGTCTTAACATGGATTGTTTTTCAGAAAAACAGGCTTACCACTTTGACATGACAACTTTGTTACCAAACTTTGTTACCAAACTTACAATTTTGAAATAAAAATTCAACATTTGTAAAATATCAGCTTTTCTCACTTTATAATACATTCCATTGATCATTGCTCATTAGCCAAATAATATACATTTAGAGAAATAATTCACTTACATGTATTACTGACTGTTGTCAATTTAGGAATGTTCATTTCTAGGCACTTTAGGAAGTCTGGTTAATTTGAGATTTTAAAAAATAAAAGAGGGATTTTTTTTTTTTTTTTTTTTTTTTTTTTTTTTTTTTTTATGAACAGCAGAATAGCCAAAAGACCAGCACATCGACTGAGAGAGTAGAACTCCACGGACAGTACAGGTGTTGGAAAAATTGTTTGAAACAGTGATTGTCATAGTAGTAGTAGGAAGAAAAGTTAAAATTGAAAGTTCTTCAGTGAAATTAAGATGAACTCTGTTTTTACCCGAAATTGAAATATATCAAACAGTCCAGAATGGGAGCAATCTTTGGAATAGCAAAACCTGTAGCCAAAAACATACCCTAAATTTATATTCTTGCATTTATTTTCCCAAGTAACAATATAACTTACCAGCAGCTATTTTTTTCCCTAAAACTTTGCTTGAGAAACACTGTTTTGTGAATGTTATCATCTCCATCCAACTACTACTGACATAAAAACAGAATGCAGTTCTACCTAATCATAAGTATCATTTTCATGGCCTCCATGCATTTAATTGCATTCATTTTTCATTTATTGACATAAACAGTCAATAGTTTTTAGTGGAGAAACTAGTAGCGATTATACACTTCAATGATATTTACCACATTAACATGATATTTTGCATCCCTTGAATGCACTGATAGTTGGCCAGTGCTGCATATACTGCTGCCATGTCACTCCCTGTGGTATTCTTTGGCTTTCTAAACTGCTCTGACATTTGCAACAATTCCAGGAATTAGATTTAAAAATAAAACAGTCATTCTGTGAGTAGGTATATAAACACCTGGAATATAAATACACACTTTTACAGTTGGGAGTTATGATCAATTCTTTACCTATGACAAATTTTTGAAACAGATGTTTGCCTTCCATATTAGCTTTACATTGAATTATAAATCTATGATAAAAATCTAAAGCTCGATATACATATTTTAAAATTCTTATATGGCTAAAAATTACATTTATAAAAACGGCATTTAGGAACTATTCTTCCATTGTGTGATTAAATATAAACATCCTGGAATTATTACTCACAACATAATCCTATTAATCTCCCCTTGATTTAACTTTGAATTTCTAGCTCAGCATCACTTTTAGGGAATTATATTATTATCCATAACTAAGACATTATTATTTATGGTATTCTTGTCTTTACAGAGTTTCTCACAAAAATTTATATAATTATCATTTTTTTGAATGCATTGCTCTCTCTTCATGTTTTTTCGATCTTATTCTTCTAAATCTGACTTTGCCCAAAAGTATTCCTGTGTATTTAAAAGTCTGTTATTACTACTGTTTTATGAATTTTATTATATTTACTGAAGTATTTGCACCAAATTTTCTCTGTAGCATATTTTTGTCTCAACTTATTTATTTCTGATTTCTTTCTACATCCTCAAAAATACATATTATTTTATTCAGTCAAGTTTTATTTTTATTAATTTGAAAAAATACTATGTTCAGTGTATACCTCTTTTTACTATTTGTTAACTAAAATATCAATTGAGACCAGTGTTTCCAAAGACAGTATCAGGAAAATATTTTTCAGGGCAAACTAATTTTTGCATTCATTTGATGAAATATCATTAAATAGGTAATTTTATTCAAAATATTTACCAGAACCATGGACCCTATAAACTTCTAAAATAATCTATCAAACATTTGCCCAAAGACTCTATGTAAAACAGGTACTGGTCATGGCAGACTCATTATGTTCACCCTTTCTCTTCCTATTTCTCCATTCCTGGTTCTCTCCATGGGTGTTTGTGTGACTGTATGTCCACCTACATTCTAGGTTCTAATCATGGTATTAGTGAATGTGGGCTGGGTGATGACAGCGCAGGAAAAAATTGTTACAAATGGAGTTTACACTTTAGGCAAACAATACAGACATCATATAAATATCAGCAATTAACACTATACAAAAAAAGTGAATATAGTAGATGAAACAGAAAACCAAAGGTGTTTGTCAAGGAAGCCAGACATGTGAAAGTCAGAGGGCAGAGCAAAGCTAAGAGCAGATACAAAGCTTAAAGAGGGGAAATGAGATTTTTGCTTCTGAGAAACTTAGGACACACTGATATAATTAAAGCAAATGTTTTCCACACAGCAGCAAGCGTGGTCTTTTGACCCAAAATAGAAAGTAACAAGCCATTAACTAGACTATTTGTTTAGCTCAAAGAGTTGAAAATTTCTTCAAATGGTGCAATAGCCAAGTAAATGTGATGTGTTTCAAAAGCAATATTATGTGCTGGTCGGTAAGGTATGGGGACTACAAGAAGGATGGTAATTCCTAGTGTACAGTAAACAACAAACAGAGGTGATAGAGTTTTACTTATTGAAGAGAACTGAGATGTGGAATGGGAAAGGACCAGAGGAAGAGGAGATCACAATTTCAAATTCAACTGGAGATATTACATACACACACACACACACATACACACATACACACACACACACACACACACACACACATACATACATATACATTTGAAGCTGAAAAAAGACAATAAATGGTATTGCAGTGTTAGGAAACTGCATTGGTCAAATAGATGAACAGATTTGGTAGAAAGAGGGCTGGGGAGATAGTTCGCAGTATGCCTGCCTGGAAAGCGCAAGGATCTGCATTTGATCCCTAGTACTGCAAGCCATGCTGGCCCTGATACTGTAGAAACAGCTTATATTTTTAAAATTTCAGAATAATAAGCTTGTCAGTTTGAAAATTGAGCAACGGACATTTATTAAGGACATTTATTTTGCCCCAAGAACTTATAGATCAGAGTTTGAAGGAAATTCCAGAGCAAAGGTAGTAAGTTGATCAAAAACAGACACCAGAATCATATTCTTAGTCAAGAGCTAACCCTGTGAAGGTAACACTCTGGAGACAAACTATCCAGAAGCAGGAAAACTGGTAAAATTTTCTATTTGCTTCTTACTTTCTTCAAAAATTGTCATCCAATTTCTAGTGTATTATAGCATAATACTGTTGGTATTTTGAGAGGATAACTGAACTATAATTAATGATGATTCAGATAAGGAAACTGCAAAGTCATTTAAGTTAGGCACCATGCAAAACTTTTACATTAAGAGTTCAATTAGAATAGCCACTTCATGGCCACACAGAATGGAGGAACTTCTTTTAAAATACTGACAATACTGCAAAGCATGCAGTATTTGATGACTTCCAACTTGATAATGCATTTTAGCAATTAGGACAACTAAATAGAAACCCAGTAGCTTCACAATAACAAAACTCATCTGTGTAGAAATATCTGTCAGTCATCCATCCCTTTATCTCTGAGCATCCATCTATACTCATATATTATGCCAGGTGAAATAGCAATTTATATTGTCTTCCACATATCACTTTTAAAGAGCTGGAATATTTTTATAATACTTTATTATTCATTACTACAGAGAAATATCTTCCTTTTGTTGTTGCAATTTTTCCATCACTGAGAAATAAGCATAATGAAGTGATTCCATTTAGCCATCAACTAAATTAGAGCAGCTCTCGAGAATAAGATTTTCTCATAATTTACAAAAATCATAGATATTTAGGTAGTCAATAAGAAATTAGTAGATACACAGTAGTGTGCATTAGGGTTATTAATGTATTATACCAGCATGCTTTCACTAGCAACTAATTAATGGGTAGATTGGTAGTAGTTCCTATTTTGTAAACTGTGTCTGTTCATGTTCTGACTTTAAAATACTCATGATGATGACAGATTGTACATCCACAGTGGTGCAGATTTATAAAATAAAGCTGGATTTTTAGGAGCAGGTAGCACTAGCAAGTTTCAGCAGTGATTATTGCCAACCTAGATCGATTTAGGTTAGAAAATAGCAGTTGGGGGACCATTTTTAGAACAAGGACGTGATATAGTGATGGTAAAAGCTAGTGTATTATTCAGGTTTCCTGACACCAGGACACAGCGCCCCTGTGCACAGTTTAAAGCAGGAGAGTTTTAATTTGTCTTTCAGTTCTGAGGATTCATTCCAAGGTCAGTTGTCTTCAACGCAAAAACTTCCAGGACAGAAGCATATAGCAAAGCAAAGCTGCTTGGTTAATGGAAGCCTAGAAGCAGACCAGCAAGGATTGCACATAGGAGCTGTGTGGGGCCTAAATCAAGGATCTAAGCCCACGCTCCGGCGTCCCACCCAGGGGTGTGCTGGGAGAACTTACTAGGTACCTCTTCAACCAGTGAAGGTGACATTGATGATAGAAAGTGGTAAAATGGTAATAAGTTGAGACAGAAAAGAATTAGACACTGGGAGTGGTGGTGTGCGCATGTAATCCCAGCTCTTGTGAGGCTGTAAACAGGAGGATCACTATGAGTCCGATCTATTAGTGAGACTTTGAACACCCTGTAGACCCTTCCCTTAAAGCACACATTAAAAAAAAGAAAACAATCAGAATCATCCTAGCAGGACAATGGCAGAGGAGAGGAATTTTACCAAAAGTTGCTGGAACTTTATCTGAACACATGGATCACTTGAAAATCCATTGCTCCAATTAAATAGGTAATTTCTGCAAAGAGATTTGTGAAGAAATACAAAAATCTTCTAAAAAATTGTATCTACACTTTTAGGTACAATTCTGCATCATTTTAACCATTCTATTTTTTGGGTTTTTAATAACATTTGTAATTATTCATTATTAATATTTGATATCTTGAATATGAAAGTCCTTAAAATGGTATGTAATTGAATCTAAACACAACTTCAATTTTTGGGCTATTTTTTAAATACTCATATATTTTAATGTTTATAAGTGAAATAAGATTAACATATTTTGAAAAATATTGAGCACAGCATTATCTGACATTATTTCTAATTGTAGGAATAATTTAAAAACCATGACAACAAACACTTTGAAATGTGGTTTACAAAACTGATTAAAGCTACTTAGAATTATAATTAAAACAGAATAAGTATATTGCTCTTTAAGAAATGATGTTAAAAGATTATTAATGAACATCAAGACTACAAATCCTAAAAAAACACATGTAGACTTATTTGGACAACAAATAAGCGAAAGGACCCTTTGGTTCCCTCCCCTGCTGGCACAAGTTTTAGCAGTTTTATTATTCATATTTCTAGCTTTGTTTCCTCATGATAGGGAAAGTGATGAAGAAAAAGTAAATCCTAACAAGAAAATGATTTTAACACATTTAGCTCCAATTTAATTGACAAAAACTTCAAATTAGCTCATTCATTGGTCACACATGGCGATGCACTATGCGCAAGGCCAATGGTGGACATTTTTTGTCATAGTGTTCTAAATAGTTTTGCTTCTTTATTAACTTATTGGATCAAGCAAATATAGATTATTGGAGCTGTGAAAAATGGTACGCTGCCAGGCCAACTTAATCCAGAAAGGTCATTTGTTTGTTGCACTCTCTGAAAATATCCAGGTTGCTTTGCATATCAAATAGCTCCACTTGGAAAGACTTATTAATTCCATAGCAACGGGGTCAAATGTGAACATAAGACAAATTGAAGCTCAGTATCATTTTTATGAAGTTACTAATTTTACAAATTAGATACTTACTTACTTGAAGGTGTGAGTTTTTTTTTAAAAGAAGAAAAAGCATGAAAATTTTTAAACTGTATGAAAATGATAATCACAACGTTCTAACCATTTTTATATTTTTGCTCACGAGAACAAGCATTTTTTTTTTTACAATTAAAACTATAATGTTTATGTTAAGAATGTTCCTGTTTGTCATGAATGTTTTTCATGATTTGTGTTCTTCAAACTGGTTGGAGCTTGCCACACATAGATTTTGAGATTAGAAAAGCAGGTTTGCCAAGTTGAATTTTGCTTTAATTATAAAACATGGACAATAATCATATTATGTAACAAAATCAAATAATCTCTCACTAATATTTTTTAGAGTTCATTAGAAGATATACGAGTAATACGCTTGATATGTTGATAAATACAATTACTAAAAATAATTTTACATTATTCTTTTCATTTTTAAAATGTGACTAATAAAAAGTCTATAAATTTTAATATTATATTTTATTTTTAAAACCAGTAAATTACATATATTTTATATTGTACTTTATTTCCACATGATAGGGCATATAGCATATAATGCTTTATTCTTAATAATAAACAGTATTCCTGCATGTTAATTTATGATAGCATGGTTTGTTGTATCATTCTAGATTTGGTCATTCTTCTGCTTCCATTAAGATTTTCCAAGTCTATATAATGCCATAATAAAAGGATTAACTGAATTTTTTAATGATGATAAAGTATTAAATATATATAGAGATGGGGTATATGCTTAGGCATTTCATGAAAGAATTTTAAACAATTATAGTGCCTACAGGTACACATTAATGTATCAGACCTATCATTCCATAATGAGTTTTTAAGTTTAAAACTTTTTTTTAGAGTTGTACATCACTTTAATTTATAGCTGTAGTCTCTACAAGTAGAAATTAGACCTTTGCATATACTAATCTATCTTATGCAAAGTTCTCTTAGGTTTCACCTGTTGATTTGAGCTGGTAGAAGTTATTTTAATCTGAAAATAATATCTGCCCATTTCTGTGAAAGAAGTGGATATATGGATTAGATTTGACCAAAAAAGGAATGGCTATTCTACTTCCAGTACTGTGCTGGTGACTTTGTTTATTTGGGACCAGGAATTGAACTCAGGACCTTGCACTTGCCAGTGTCCTTGTGCCACTGGCCCCAGTAACACTCAATATATACCTTATTTTATATTCACATTGCTAAGTTTTATTCCATTCAAATAACTGAAATAAGGAAGTCATAAAAATGGATCTTACAGATTTTATGTTTCAAAGTTACTCCATGTACTGCAAATTATGAAAGTTTTGCGCAAGAGTCCAGAAGATGGGAATTAAAAGTATAACCTCAGAATCTCTGGGAAGTATTGATAATAGGGAAAAAAAACACCTGTTCAAGAAACATCTTGAATCAAGTTATAGATAGTTAACTTTAATAAATTTTTTGTTCCATGACAGAACTTTTGACCTTCCTGTAATCTGGACTCCATGAGAGGTGAATTATATTGGAGCCAAACAAAACTGATGAAGGAATTTTTATATTTGTCTGTGTCAATAGTGTTGGTGTCTGCTTTTTCTTTTCAAAATTACATAAATTTATCCATATTTTAAATTGAGAGATATTTCTAAGGAAGATTCCTCTGTTATATTTTAATTGCATCAATTCATAATTAATCCAAAGCAAGCTATATATCAAAAACCATCTTACCCAAGAAAAATACATCCACTTTTAAATTTCAACCTGATTCTAGCTTGATTGAAAAATATTAAAATAGGAAAGGAAAGCAAATGTCTTTAAGAAGGAAAATTAGTCACAAATGAAACAAACCTAGTCATTATGCACTATATATTTAGGCAATATCCTAAATATTTTGAAGGATCAGGACAAACAAGATGGCTTAATATACTAAATGCCTACTTAGACAAGCATAGGGACTAGGGTTCGATACCCAGCACCATATGCCACATTGGCCATAACCCAAGCATGCCAAAGGATACCTAGCTGCATTGCTTGAACCATATAAGAAAAAGAGTAGTAGTGGGAAAAATGTTCAGATCTCATCCCAGCAAGGTTCACAATAAACTTATCTTTGCTCAGTGGACTTAATGCATTACTCCACAGTCAAAGTTATCTATCTAGTCCGTGAGGCTGGACTAGTCACATAAATATATTGTCATCAGATATTTTGTTCTTTTACTAAAACCATATTTATCAAGAAGTTGACATATTTGTTTTCTTATTTACAGAAATATAAAGAAATCAACATGAGTGTTGTGGTTGATACATGTGTCAAATGGAGAAGAGAGCAATTTAAAAGCTTGACTGAGAAACTCAGTATAGGTCCTCACTTTATGAATATCCCAAACCTGTGCAAGAGTAAGCAGGAGAATGACTGGGCAGGCAACCAGACACAATATGAATGAGGGACCAGGAATCGAACTTTGGTCCCTGAGGAATACTCTTTTGAGGACAGTAGAAAGACGGATATGATACTGCCTGCCACATGGAGCAACAGCTAAACTTAGAGGCTTTCAGTTTCGTGGATGTGTCTCCAAAACTGCAAAGCAGAGGGATTGAAAGGATTTGTAGCACATGGTTCAGGAAAACAGACCATTCAGAAACACTGGAGATGAGCATAATTAGCTCAAAGACAGATTCTGCCATGAGCTCTGTGACCTTACCCTAGCAGCCTCATGACTGGCACTGCCTGGATTTGTCTTTAAAGAAAGACTTGTCATGCAGCTACTGAAAATACTGACTTCAGAAACCCTGTAAGGAATAATTTGAGTTTCAGAGTCTCCTCTCACGAGACTTCTAGAATAACCACATTCACCTACTGACTAAGGTTGGAGCATAGAAGTTGAATCATTTCAAATTTGACCCAACCTATGAGCATTCTGAGAGTCCATTTTGGCTTTAGAGCATCCTCTGGACTGTTTTGAAGCTGTGTAGTGCATGTCCAAGCACGAGCTTCCTTCGACCTAACTTTCCTTTTCTTCCCATTATAAGAGCACTTCATCATAAACATCTTCCTCCCTCAAATTTATCTCAAAATCTACTTCCTGTTTCCTTAAAGGATATTACCCAAGATACTCTTAGATAGTGTTATTTTAAAAATGGAGATAAAGACACGATTTTAGATATGAGGATTTAGTATTTTTAAAAGGAAACAAATCAAGAAATAGTGTACTAATATCATTTTTCTAATGTTTTTCTATTGCTTCTCCATAATATTTAGGCTCAAGTGTGTGTGTATAACTAAAACATATAAACAAAAGCTTGGCTCATATCACATAAATTGCTCAGTGTGACAGTATGATAAGCATGTTTGTTTTTCTTTAATAAGTTGTAATGAATATTGCCAATGTGTTTTTGCTTAAGTTGGCATTTATAACCAAGAGTTGGGTCAAGATTGCACTATAATGATATATACTACTACTATTTTCCTAAGAATATTCTGATTTTTCCTGAAGTATAATATTGGGTTACAGCAACCCACTCCTTACTTTTCTACAGCAGCTGGCTGTTCCTCAGTAGCAGTACCTGAGGTAACAATGTTCGTGTTTATCCATTTGTTAGAATAAATGGAAAAAATGTGTGCAAAAGTGTGTGAAAACTGACATTTTTACACAAACTGGTATTGTTATCCATACAGTCTTCTAACTGGATTTCTGAGTTTTGTGAGTTTACCTGGGTTTATCACAAAGGGTAAAATATACCCACACCATTCTTCCATTATAAAAACATGTACTTTACCATAATGGAATATAGGTGTGTCTCACAGTAGCTGCAATTGGGAAAGCAAAATTCCATTTGTGTATCCACTCACTTGGCAGACAAATATAAAGATGTATACAGAAGATCCAATGTAGCAACTGGTGAATTGTACTCCCGAGATGCTCATTGCTAAATTCTAAAACCTTAGAATTTGCATTTTTTTAAATTTTTATTTTAGGGAAGGATCTACAGGATGTTCAGAGTGTCACTGCTAGATTGGATTTGTAGTGATCCACCTGTCTACAACCTCGCAAGAACTGGGATTACAGGTACATGCCACCGTGCCCAATCTTAATTGCTATCTCAGTGCTACCTGGGGTTGGAGATGGCATAGCATGCCCAGGTATTGAACCCCTGGCCCCTGAGCCTGCTTGTAGGTTCTTTACTCTGTTGAGCTATTAGTATGGCCCTTAGAATTTGATTTTTAAAATTTTTTCTTTTAATTTTTCTGGTACAATTGTACCTGAAAATTAGATGATCAAGTTTGTTCTTTCTTTTTTTTTTTTTTTTTTTGTTTTGTTTTGGAACCAGGGATTGAACTCAGGCCCTTGCACTTCCAGGAAGCACTTATTCCACTGGGCCATCTTCCCGGCCCAATTATCAAGTTTTGAAGGAGATCAAATATGATGTCTTACTCATGCATAGATGATGAAGATAATAATATTTAGATGTTGACCACATGAGCCAAACATCTTATGACTGTGAAATGGAGCAAGAATCTACCAATATGGACACAGGGATGCAGAATTCCTTGATTCAGATGACAATAGAAACAATAGTGTGAGTACATATTTGACTATCAAATGGTATAAGAGGGACTCCAGATGAAATGATTAGTGTTGGAAGTAGGCCCAAAAATGTAGCAAGGATTTCAGTAGGAGTGAAAGGT
Source organism: Ctenomys sociabilis (assembly GCA_004027165.1). Classification (NCBI taxonomy): domain Eukaryota; kingdom Metazoa; phylum Chordata; class Mammalia; order Rodentia; family Ctenomyidae; genus Ctenomys; species Ctenomys sociabilis. The sequence goes on from PVKA01017045.1 coordinate 33,508, forward strand.
AAGAGGTAGAATGTCAGAACTGCCATTAAATGTTGGAAATTGTTTTTAAGAGACAAAACTGCATGACATTGTGTTATACACAAATGCTGAATACAAACAATGTATTCTATATGCACCCATAGCTATACTCAAAAATGTATTTATTTTTTAATTTGTAATTCACATATTTGATACAAGGTCTCACTATGCAGCTCAGACTCATAATGATCCTCCTGTTTCAGCTTCCCCAGTGTTGGGATTACAGGAATATACCACTGGCATGTTGTACCTGCGGCCGGGCCAGCACTGGATATGGAACCTGGGTCCTTGTGCTTGCCAGGCAGGTAATTAGATTGCTGAGCTATCACCCTGGCTCTTCAAAAATGCATTTATTATGGCACCTTGCTAGCTGAACTGAAAGGATTCACAGGTCTGCTGTACTGGTCAAAGCTTTTGCATGGTAATCATATTAATATAAAAACTTACAGAAAGACAATGAGTTTGGGTTTAAGGTTTGTAGAACAACAATGATATGGGAATACTCAGTTTCCTTCCAAATTTCTTGGTTTTATAAAAAAAGAAACACCTTCCTAGAACAAAAAGAACTGATAATGACTGCAATCTACTTCTTGTTAGAAAGATTTGCAGGTAATTGTCAAAAACTTCACACACCATCTGAGTATGTGGCTGTCTGTGAACATTTTGCGGCATTTCATGGTTGCTTCAGGCAGTATATGCAAATGCAAGCAAAAAACAAAACCCTTCAAAATATGGCATACAAATTTGTGTCCTTATAGATATGAAGATTTATTATGCCTTCAATCTAGAAATTTATCCTGGAACTCAGCCACCAGGTCTTTATTCATGTAGTAATAAACTGAATGGTGTTATGAATAGAATTGTTGTTCTCATTTCCAAAACTAATCAGAATGTCACATTCAACAATTGTTTCACCATTTTTCAAATGATGTTAAATTTGCTAACAGAGCACAAGTTGACCAGTATAGGAATTGTTCTCAGAAACAAAGCAGAAATTCCAAGTGAAATGTTACAATTTCAAAATAAGAATTGTGTAGTATAATCTTTAGATTTGAGAAAGACATAACATTGGCCTTGTATATAGCAAAGAAAAACAAGCAGGTTCTGATGATATTAACATTGGAGCATGTTGGAAATATTAACAGGAAAGCCTTAAAAAAACAAAACCTGAGTTAGTAAATTTCTACGAAAATACCAAAGGCAGAGTAGATACTTTTGGTAAGTTATGCAGTCACTATAACATCATTCAAAGCACAAAATATTGGCTAATGGCTGTGTTTTATTTGATCCTAAATAGCTGGAATAGTTTGAATAGTTCAATGGTTTGCAAAGAAAATAACAAGTGCAAAACACCATTGAGAAATTTTCTTAGAGTTATGGCACTGGAGTTCATAAGATACCAAGTACAGCTGAGGCAAAACAAAATTTTTCTGCCCACAGAACTGGGCAAAAATATCGTGGAACACACTGGTACTGATAAGGAAACAGGCAGGCACAGAATCACAGAGACATACCGTGGCAATGAGAAAGCCAAAATGATACCACTTCTACCTGAACAAAAAGATGGGATAACAAAATGTACATCCCGTCAGTGTGAGATCTGCGTATGAAACTTGTAGTTTTCATATGTAAAGACATCTCTGGATGTTACAATTTTAAGCAAAGATTCTTTCTGTGGTAGACTTTTGCTTGTGTTTATGTTGTAGTTCACACGAGTATTTATTTCTGGTGCTATCTTTTAGGTGATATAAATAAGTAATCAAATGATGTGAAAATACCCATATCAACTCCAAGCATGCACTACATATTTGATATTTAATTTTATTAATCTTATTTTTCCATTAAATGCACGTTGTACAACATAGAAGGAAGTGCCTGACAAAAGGAAAAGACAGGATGTGAAAGAACGCGCTGCCACGAAAGAAAGGAAAGCTAAGCACATGCGCTCTCAATGTGAGGAAGATATGCACGGAGCATGCGCTTGGCATGCGCTAACCTTGAGTGTGGCATTAAAGCAAGGATTATTTTATGGTCAAGTTACATTGAGGCTGTGACAGCACTTTGGGAGTCTCAGCAGGGAAGAAGCAGAGGCTGTGGAGAAGAGACAGAAGCACTATCGGGAGGCTGCAGTGCAAAATTCACAGGACAGCTGCCCAGGCCAACTCTTCCTGTTGGTTCTAGATAACTCTAGAGTGCACCTCAAACCCAAGGCCAAACTGACACCCAGAGTGCAGAAGCTTCTTAATCGTGAGGCTAGAAATCACACTCTTAGTTTTAAAGAAGAAAAAATTGTGAAAAAGTACAGAGACTCCAAAAATGTATTGTTGATTACGTGTAAAATTTGCAACAGAACAGTTGAATACCCTGGTTAAAGTAAGAGCTTTCTACCAGCATTGAAGAACTTTCCTGTCACTCCTACAAGTAAACTGAGCCCAAAGATAACAGAAAACAAGACTTCAATTCCACAAGCATAAATCACGGTATGTCTGGTTCCAAAAGCAAGAGCCCAGCTTTGGTTTTCAGAACTCCCACATCTGGCCAGTCAACACCCATTTGTTCCTCAAAGAATGGGAGGAAAAGAAGGAAACACTTCTTGTAGCTAAGAATGCTGCTACTCAGAGTGAAACCCAAAAGGATTCAAAGGTGAACTTCAGACATTTCCTATCTTCACTGTGAAGTTGGACTTTGAAAATAAGAAATGTGAGTTTTATTAAAAATAATGCTTAATAGGAAATATATTAAAAATAAAGTGTTGAATTTTTAAAAATATTTTTATGAAACAAGCATAAAAATTCCCCATTTCACTATTTTTGGTAGGCAAAGCCTTAAAAATAAAGAAACGAATACCTATATGAATTACATATAAGTATCTACACGAAAAAAAAAATCTTGACTTCAATTATCACACGTAAAGCAGTCTTCACACAAGGCAATTGCATGTTCTATACACACTTGTCTCTTACACTGGTAGTTTCCTTTCCTGGACATCTGGTATGACATACTTGAGGTCTTGCTGCCTTTACAGTTTTGTCAGGATGTTCTTATTGTATCATACAGTGGATAGTTAACAGGAACATAAAATATCAATAAAAAAGTATAAAATTCTTAATATGTATTATATGTGTAGAACTAACATTAACAGTTCCATAACTGCATACTTGCTTAGAAAACCTAAAAGATAATATCAGACATAAATTCCTATATGAACTACGATGAAAATATAAGACAAGATTGGGTGCATTCAGGGTAGTGTGGCAGTAGACTATGATGAAAATACAAATGGCAAGTAAATACATAAAAAAAATTCAACATCATTGGCCATTCAAGAAATGCAAGTTAAAACAATACGGAGATTCCATCTCAACTCAGAAAGAATGGCTTACACCAAGAAGTCAGCCAATGTCAAAAGCTGGAGGGGCTGTGGAGAAAAAGGAGCCCTTCTTCACTGTTGGTGAGAGTACAGCCTGGTACAACCACTGTGGACATTCAGTGACTACTTTAATTGCAAAAACACTACTTGAAATTAACTGTACTTAGTGGTTACTTTTAAATGTTTAAATATATTATTAAATTAAAATTTATGTGTGATTACATATGAGTGCATTATTTCTTAAAAACATTCTACAAAATAATTCTAATATATTTAGAAATTTTGTATGTATATATATGCATCCTGCCAGCCCATTTTTCAATGTTATAGTCACTAGGAATAAAAAGAGATGGATCATAAAATACCTGGAAGGCACTATTACAAAAACCTTTAATGACTTTAATTGATTGCAGTGTTATTTCTCTTCTACGTATTGTTGCCAAATTAATCTTCTAAAAACAATGAAACGTCACTTTGTTCACTTCCTTGACAGCACATCATTTGCGGAGCAGTCTGAATTCATTAGTCGGATGCAGGCACTGTCAAATCGGCTGACCATATTTTTAAATTTTTATATAATTCCTCTATATAAGAGGTGTTCCTATGAACATATGCTGTGACACTCTTTGAGTGTACATTTATTTTTATTTTTATTATTTTTTACATATTTAATACAGTGTCTCCAGGGTCTCACTATATAGATTGGACTCATAGTGATCATCTTCTTTCCAGCCTCCCAAGCCCTGGGATTATTAGTGCATGCCACCACGTCCAGTCTCAGTCACAGTCTCAGTGTGCGCCCAGGGGATGGAGCCGAAGCGGCATGCCAGGGATCAAACCCTGGCTGCTGCGCTCTGCCTAAACAGGTGCTTTAATCTGCTGAGCTATCTGGCTGGCCCCCCGTGTACGTTTTATGTCTGAAGTTACTTCCTGCTTTATGATTTCAGCCTCTGTGTCTCCACTCTGCTGGGACATAAGAAACATAAAATCAGTTCTATTCAGATACACTCCTGAAACATCAGAAGACAAAGGTGAGCAAAAAATTCACTGGTTGAAATAAATTAGAATGATGGGATTAAGACAATTAGCATTCAGAAGTAAACTGCAAACTTTTTCCTACAAACCTCTCCATTTTGTATTCCATACCAAGTAGTTTTATTTTGATATAAACTCTTGTTAATCTTTTCAATTTGGCTTATGAATCTACAGTATATGAACATGCATTTTTAAATTCCCAGTTCCCCTCCATTGGCTAATCAAATGTCCTCTTCTAGGATTTTGTTCTTGAAAATCTTACAACAGAACTTTTATTTTTACTTGTACCTTTTCATTTTTAAAAAAAGAATCTTTTTCTCTAATACTGCATATTCTTAATTTTTTAACCTAACTTGTCATTGATCTTATATTACACATTTTCTACTCACAAAACTCAAATGTGGACATTTCCTCACACTAAAAGAAATTCTTTTAGTGACTTACTCTTCATATATATTATATATGGATAATGCTAAAATATATTTTTTCTCTAACTTTTCTTCTATGATTCTGCAATATAACTCCAAAAGCTTTAAGATGCAAGAGTTTGAGGACCCCATCATATTTCTAAATTTCCTAAATGTTGAATAAAACATTTCCATCCCAGCTTTCTTGTTTTTATATTACTGTTAGTCTTCCTTTAATACTATCCTGAAATGTCTACCCTTGGCTATTTATGGACAAGACAGTCACAACCAAATCAAAATATGAATTACAAGGGCCAGCCAGATAGCTCAGCAGACTAAAGCACCTGCTTAGGCAGAAAACAGTGACCAGGCTTCAATCCCCTGAATATGGTGCCACTCCTGACCCCAGGGCGCCCTGAGACTGGGAGTGGTGGTGGCCTCCTGTAATCTCAGAGCTTGAAGGCTGAAAACCCGAGAATCACTGTCAGTCCAATCTATGTAGGGAGACCTGGTAGGCCCTGCAGACCCTCTACTAAATACGTAATTATTCATATATATATATATATATATATATATATATATATATATGAATTACATGAAAAGTCACATAATTAGGTTGCAAAGAATTGAATAAGTAGTTAATAGACATTAATATTTTCACCTTAATTAGAGAATATATCTTTGCTATTTTCACTACACACAATATATACATTTGAAAATATCACATGATACACACATACATATATCTTTTATGTCAATTAAAAATAAACTACAATAAAAGAGTCACCCTCCAATCAAAATTCCAAAAAGCTTTGGTAGAATGATAGAAATACCTCAACATTAGAAGTTGGATTCTAATCATTATACCTAGGGTCAAATGGGAGAAAGTAAAAGGTTCCTTATTAATTTGTAGATTCCATATATGTTTATTTTATTTTTTTCTGTATTTTAGGAAAGTGTCTACAGGTTGTTCAGGGTCTCACTACTAGATAGAACTCCTAGCGATCCACCTGTTACCAACCTCCCAAAAGCTGGGATTACAGGCACACACCACCGCGCCCAGTCTCAATTGCCCTCTCAGCATGCCCCGCGGGTGGGGACGGCAGGATAAGCCTAGGCATTGAATCCCCGGTCCCTACACCTTCTTGTAGGCACTTTCATCCACAGAGCTATTTGGCTGGCTCCCATGTTTGTTTAAAATAGCTTTTAATATTATGAAATGAGCATTAAGTGAAGCAGCAAACAATAAGACATGGGTTCTCAATAACATTGCTGGACATAGCCAAGACACCAGTCCTTGTACTTCTACTTCTCTGATATTCACAGTATAAAATTCATGATTTACTTGAAAATTTCTTTCAGTGAGAGAAAACAGATGAATTTATTGATTCAGTGATAGCTTTTTTCATTTTATGACTGTAATAACTTTATGAAATACTTTGGAGTGTCTGCTATTGTGTAGGACAAATTGTTGTTATATAAAATGGCTTACTCCCAGATCGTGTTGCTGTCATTCAAAATTCAACATAGCAGGTGGAGTTGATAAGAAATATGAAAAGGCCCTCGCTGTTGTTTGGAGAGGACCTGAAAGCTATTTTGGAAGTCTGGCATTTACTGAGAAAGACAGAGATTGTACAGTGGTCCTAGGGATATTGAAAGTCTCAGCAAAGCACTGGATTGGAAGGAAGAAGATGCAACACATTTAATAATAAAGTGATAAGGATAGACCACTATTGCCATCATAGAAGAAAATAGAAGCATGAAACCTCCAATGGTTTTTCATAGACTAATGTTTGGAATATATATATATATATTTCAAAGACATATATATGTATCTTTTCTTTGGGAAGAGAAAGTTGACCTACAATCTTCTTTTTTGTGGGGAGGATTGAACTCAGGCCCTTGGGCTTGTCAGGCCAGTGCTTATTCTACTGAGCCATCTCCCTGGCGACCTACAAGGTTAAAGAGAAAAATACATTGTGTTTGTAATGCTCTACATACAGCCAAGGACATGCAGATGATCACTCATTTGAGACAGATGTCTGTCAAAGTGCACAAAGTCTTTTTTTAAAGAAGATACTTTATTAATGGATCAAATCATAAAAACATGATAGTAGATGCCTTAGTTCATCCTTCTAATAAGCCCATCAATCTTCTCTTTCCTATTTCCAGCATCTCCACCTTCCACAAAATGGGTGTCTTTTATCTTCATTCCACCACTTGGAGATTATAAGTTTAATGGCCATGAGAAGTTATTTGTCTCTTGGAAGCATTTTCCAACAGTATAGATCTCATTAATCAGATATTCCATGAAAATGATGCCATATTTATGAAGAGATCGAGCTATCAATGAATTATCTGTCAAGGCAATTCGCTTCTTACTGATTTTGCCATGGCCACACTTGTATAGTAGTTCATGTGCTGACTTCAGGTTTGGGTACCCCATGCAATGTATGGCTCCACAATTCTTAGCACACTAGCTGAAACCTTGCTGAGCTTAATAAAGGTACCATTGAAGATTTGGCAAAGGTGAAGAAACTGCAACACCTTGCGGACCTTTGGGCTCACACCGTTGATACCCTTGATCCAGATGACAAATACCGGTTTGCGTCTGCAGGGACATAGAAGTTACCAGCTTCTCTCTCCATCCTAGCCATTCAGATCTCAGCTCTGTGCATCTGTCTATACTCATCATGATAGTGTTTGGCTTTTTCCTAGATGAGCTTCCTCCTAGCCTTGAGATGTGTCTTTTGGGCAAACCTCTCTGTGAAGCACTTTATCTTCAACTCTGTGAACTGTCTTCACTTCTAAGGGTTTCTGGCATAGCAGGAACCTTCTTTTTCTTATTTTCAACACCCTCTGTGGTTCCAGCTGGAAAAGAGGCTCAGAACAAATTCTTGGTGGTATGGAAGTGGATTACATTTCTGATGGTTATAATACACACTATCTACAGAGACACAGATATTCCTAAAACAAGCAGCAGTACAATGTGCTCTGACAATTTATCAATGGGGCTCTCATCTAAATTGAGAGATCAAGGAAGAATCTATGCCTGAGAGCATGGAGTGTGAAATGACAACCAAAGAAACAAAACAAATCAGGTAAAAAAGCAAAAAAGAAATCAAAAACAAATTAATATTAAATAATTCTCAGCCTAGCTCAGTCTGTATGCTGATGTTGAGGCAGGACAAAACAGGAGCCATGATAGGAATATGAGGTCATTGAGGGGACAAATTGGGTCCTATGCCTTTACTTTAATTAAAATTGGAAGCCACTGTGGAAATAGAAGTGTAATGAGTGAGTACTTATGCTTTTATTTTTAAAAATGATAAATCTAGATAAAATAGGAAGACTTCATTAGGTGGGACAGAAGCAAAAGTCTCCTTTGTAGCACAAATATGAGGCGATCTGGATGCTCCCTGAGCTTATGCAATAGCTCTTCAGGGTTTCTCATGGCATTTCTGCCCATATACCAAGCCTTTAGAAGTCAGAAGACAGACGCCAGCAGGTGAGCTACTGTCTGCCAACATTTGCATTGAGTTAGTGCCTGTTTTGGGATTTCCTACACAGTTGCCCATTAAACCTTCCAGTTCCCAAATTCTTTTCCATTATTGAGTGCTATAACTACTGCATTCATTCTTTGTCCTACACTTTGTATTTTAAGTGCTGTTTGCTGATATTTTTTATCTTCCTTCATTTTTTTTAAGTAAGGCTACTTTTCAAACACATCTATTGAATCGCCACAAAATAGGACTAAAGAAAACTATCATGAAGACATTGTAAAGTTAGGCCAAATCAATAGATTAGGAGTTAGTTAACATAAGAAGAGCTGCAATTTTCTGCATGCTGTAATGTAGCCAAAGCAAAAAGTGAAATAGGATGTGCTGCACAGCTCATGCTGCCAATGAAAACAACAATTATTTGATAAAAACATAGATCTGCACACCCTTAGTAATGCTTACAAATTTATTTGTGCATGTTCCTTCTTTCTGGTTTCTTATATCTTTTTCAAACAAATTTTGTAGGCTTATATCTGGTATGCAATACAACAAACCTTACTGAATTCCTATTACATTGTTTAATGAAATTTTGTATCATTTCTATTTGTACCTTTTTTTTTCAAAAAAGTGAGACTCTAATAGCTGGGTGTGGTGCCCCATATCTGTCATTTCAGTGCTCAGGAGAGGAAGAAGGATCATTGAGAGTTTGATGTATTGCAAAGTGAGCTCAAGGTCAGTATGAGCTATGTTGCGAGACGCTGTTTCAAAAAGACAAAAAAAAAAAAAAAAAGAACTGAGACTGTAAGTGATACAGTGACTCATCTCGATAACATAATATCTCCACAACAATTACATAACACATGTAATTGTTTCTTGAGGTGCCTTAACATCTAAGTATGGGGTAGTTTAGCTGAGTTATTACAGAATTAATTATGAGTATCATGCAAGTATGTGGTTTGATCCAGAACTGAGTCACAGAAGAATATAAGAATTTCAACAAACAGGGTAAGAATAAAAGATAGATTTAGGATACTCTATTATTAGAAATCGTTTGTATATTTTCTTCCTAGGAAGAAGAAATTGATATAATGTGATAAACTTTTAACTTAGCTAATATTCACATTCTGATAATATAAAGTATCCGTATAATGTAGTATACACTTAAATTGTGCTACAAATGAGAAAAAAAAATGAGAGCTATGATTGTGTAGATGGGGCATAGTCAGCGTACTCAAAATATTCTCCTTCCTCCTACCTCACCCTACCACTTGCATCTGCTGAATGGTTTTGCTAATTTTTTGAGAAAAAAATTTGGATGACACTTGAAGGTCATATAATATGCATGGAACAGCATAAGTGATGCGATTAATAATTTAGATGATGAACAAGGTCTTTTTAGATTTAACTTTGGGAAAATTACAAAATCTCTTCAGCCAGTTTCTGCATCACTTTTATTGAAAAAAGTAACAAAACCCTTTTGTATTAATGGCACAGTGTGCAGAGAAAGAGAATCTGCAGAAAAAATGCATGCATATGTGATTGGCTCACACAGTTACAGAGGCTGCAGTGTTCCAAAAGATGCCATCTGCAAACTGCAGAGCCTGAGAAGTCAGTGTTTTGGCCCAGTCTGTCTATAAAGAAATACTATTTGACTATAAAGAATGACAAATTTGAGACATGTTTGGTGAATAGATGCACCTGGAAAATACAATGTTGAGTAAAATAAGCCAGATGCACAACCTTGCATACCACATGGTATTCCTCAGCGGAGTGAGGTGTGGTACAAACAAAGAAGATGATAAAGGATGGAGAGAAAAGGGCTAGCAGACAGATCTCTAGCAACAGGTAGTGGTCCATGACAACCAGTGTGAGGGGTGAGTATGAGGGGAAGACAAATGACAGGAATACAGATGTGCCAGATACAGGATTCTGACAACCTCAGCCAGTGTAAATACTATATGCCCCAACATGAGCTAACACACATAACATCAGCAAGTATAAAAAAAGAGAGAGGGCAACCAGAGGAGAAAGGGTGTAGGATGGAAGGGGAAGAAAAACATGCAGTAATATGCACATATCTGCACTCCTAAAGTGGTTGTAAACTGCATGAATAGGTAACACATATTAATCAAACTGAAGAAGAAACAAAAATAATGCAAGGCTCAAAACCAGGTGGACCTGTGGTACAGCCTCCAGAGGTCTTGCATGCCTCTGCCCTGCCACTGGTCCAAATCTCCTATCTCAATGGCTGGAAAAATTGCATCTCATGTCCAGAATCTGTGGGACAGTTGGAAGAGAAGACACATGCTGTTCTCAGTGGGAAAAAACACAGAATTTCTCTCTTCTACTTCCTTGTTCTATTGATCCCAGCCCATGGATGGGTGCCCCTGACACTGCTGAGGGTCTTCATCATGGAGATGGTCTGTGTTCTCTGGATGTAGGTCACATGCAGAAGGAAGGTGGCAACAATGCTGTAAACATCAGAATGATAGCCATTCTTTCTGGAGTGAGATGGTATCTCAGTGTTGTTTTTATTTGCATTTCACGAATGGCTAGAGATGTGGAGCATTTTTTTCATATATTTATTTTCTTCTTTAATTTTGTCCTCTGAGAAGTGTGTATTCATTTCAGATGCCCATTTCTGAATTGGGTCTTTAAATTTCAGGGCCCTGTCATACCTTAGTTCTTTATATATTCTAGACAGTAGTCCTCTGTCTGATTGCTTATTAGTTAGGATTTTTTTCAAAGTTTGTGGGTTGTCTTTTCACTCTGTTAACAATTTCTTTTGACATGCAGAAGCTCCTTAAAAAGAGTTGATCCCAGTTGTTGATTCTTTCAACAATATATGCGAATATATGTTTGTTCATGAACTCTTTACTGCCATCATACCCTCTAAGGGTCTGGGAGGACCACTATCCTGGACTAAGGTAGCTTTTAGGTTCAACACATATTGGTTCATAATCTATTGGTTCAAGCCCCATAGCACATTAAGCTAAATAAGAGCTGTTCAGCTGCTACAGTTCTCAGATATGTTGATAATAGAACTATTTAAACTTAACATACAATAACTAATGACGGTTTCCTTCTTATCAATTCCATTATCTTTTTTCTTTTCCTTTCTGTTTTTCCACTTTTAAACACTTTCTTCAAAACTGGTACAATAAGGGCTGACCAAATAGCTCAGCGGATTATAGCACCTGCTTAGGCAGACACATCAGCCGATATTTAGTCCCCGGCATGCTGTGCCAGTCCCAACCGTGGGGCATGCGGAGACAGGATTGAGACTAGGCATGGTGGCGTGTGCCTGTAATCCCAGCTCTTGGGAGGCTAAACAGGTGGATTGCTGTGAGTCTAGTCTAGTAGTGCAACCCTGAACACCCTGTAGACCCTTTCCTAAAAATATAATAAATAAAGAAACATTTTCATTTTAAGTATCAAGTATGTATTTGATCATAGAGTACATCTCTGTTTTGCTCTAAGCTCTGTTTTCTCCTGTACTACTCCAGCCACAGCGAAACAGAATAAAGTACAACTGTTGGTAATTCCAGGGCATTCACATCATTTGCATATTCCAGCTGTATTTCAGTGTGACGAAAACAAACACAAACTTTCCATGGACACAGTCATATATATTTAAGCAATATAGTTTGAAAGCAAGGTATGTAATTAAATCTCTCATATTAATATGCACCTTTTTGGCTTCTTGGATTGAATTATATGTCCTGGGCTATATGAACATTCTTTATGCATATCCTGAAAACACATCAGGAAGGTGAAGTTTACAATTGATCTTAGGCAAAAGGCCAGAAAGTGATGGAAGTTTAGCTTTAAGTATTTTATTTGCATTTCTTGGCAAAATAGCCAATTGTGATCTAAATTTTCTTACAAATGATTTGAAACATGGTTTTGCCCTCTAAATGAAAGCTCAAAGACATTCTAAGAATAAGTGATATAATTTTAGTTGAAAATATTCATTTTCTCATCAACATTAAGTTATTGATATTTCATAAGAAAATAGGTATACATTCTAAACATGAAAAAATTTAGGGTTGTTATACAATGTCTTCACAGAGGTCGAAGAAAATACTCATTCATCTCCCCATAGGACAGCTTTCAAGAAGTTAAAATTGGCTCTTTCACATTTGTGCTATTTAGATTTAGAGTAAGCTCACTATTTACAAGACAAATAGGACTTCCTCAATAATACATATTTTCTGATACAGAGCTCAGTAATAAATGCTTATGAGGACACATTACTTTTAATTTGACTGATCCTAAAGCATTTACTAAAACTTTTTTCTTAAATATATTACATTTAAGAAAATCATTTGGAATACATATTTTAATATATTAAAGTACCTAAATACATGCAAAGATTTCAATTTATTTCTATCTCTAATATAAATTGCAATGATACAGAGTAGATATGTGTTTAAAACAGTAGTTATAAGACAATAATAGTAAAGAGAATTTGTGGTAGAGTCAAAAGCTAGAAAATTCAAAGATATACTTTTCACTAGAGATCCACTAATTGGCAAATAAGTAGTTAGCACTTAGATAAGATAGTTGCTGTTGAACTCCGTTACATTAATTTCTAGCCAAGTTGAATAACCTGCATTGGCCGATACTTAATAGACTCAATAAATCTTTTGGTTGGCTGAATAAGGAATGAGCAAACTTTTCTAAGAATCAGTGTCCTCATTTGAAAGGTATTCAGTAAGTGAGTATAAACAGTGACTGCTTTCAATTATTTTTTTTTGCATCATTATCATTACCGCTATTGCTTTAATGTTATTGGGAATATAGCTTCCAATTAATATTTGATACCACTAAAGATTGCCAGGTCTTCTAGTTCATGCATGGCTATGATACTT